>JARYHS010008075.1:84810544-84865541 GCA_031002005.1 Vandiemenella viatica
CGGATAATCAGCGATTTGAATAATCGGAGTTTGGATAATTGGAGTTCTACTGTAAATAGTATACTTTAAAATAATGGGACCATAACTAGATCTGTGAAAAGGTTTAAGAATTTAAAATTATAAAATCAAAACTGTAGGACTCTGCATAACAATGTATTTGTAAAGTTGCAGGCAGTTTGGTTAGTCAGTGTACAGCTGCTAGACTAGCTCATAAAAAATCTTCCCCATTTCCATCAAAATGCATTATGGGACATTCATGAATGATGTGGTTGATAGTTTGCTGAGAATTTCAACAAACCCGTTCGGATGGGTTCAAGGTTTCTCACTTGTAGAGCATCCTTCTACATCTAGTAAAGCCAGTTCTTGTACAGTTCAGATGGCACCAGATGTTCCTTAGAAATTGCATTCAAATCAGGGGTTGTGTGGGATCATCAGGTTCGAAAGCATTTTCCTTTCCATGCTTTTTTTAATGGGAAACATTGTAAAGTTTGCCACTTCTTCTCTGCACCTTATTGGAGTCCTTGGTTTAAAATGAGTGGGTGATAGTTTATCAAATGTGCTAGGGGTTGGATGGTTGTGCTGTATTTTGATATCATTATTTTTTTCCCACACTTCAACCATTGTTTGCTATAGAACAATATTAGAAAGAATATGGAGTCACTTAATAGGTGCAGGTATTAGTGTTCCAGTTATGATCCCCAATGATTCATTGAGCTGCATGTCTAGTTTGTTGGTAAGGGAGATTTTATTGGTCCACAGTATTCTGCTACTGAATATGTGGCGTGAACCTTCGATGGCCAAAACCTGGCTTAATGCATTGAGCGTGGCTTCTGTCATGGTTGATACCATGCGGACCACGTATGGGTACTTGGAGTAGACATCGATAATGAGTTACCACATGGCTCCCAAAAATGGGCCCGCATGTCCAGGTGAAGTGGTCCCAAGGTTGGCGGGGAGTGGGCAAGGGTGCAAAAGCTTGTGGTGGACGCAGGCTGTGCAGCTGTGTACCATCTTCTTGATGTCCCAACTGATTCTTGGTCAATCTGCATGTGAAATATGTTGGCCACCCACAGATTATGTAGTACAGGACCTGCCACAAGATTGGGACCTATTGGGTGGCAGAGGTGATATGAGTTGCTGTAACAGGGAAACCGTCCACTGTTTGCTTCCTTTCTGTATCAATATAGAAAAACAGCACTTCTTGTTTATCAAATTCCGGATTGGGGCCAGCAGGCATGCTTGATAGGGTGTCGGCGTTGGAGTGCTGTGCTATTGGCTTACACTGGATGGCGTAGTTATAGGCACTCAGAAACATCGCCCAATATTGGAGGCATTGGGCCATTCACTTTGGGAGGCTGGAGTGTGGTCAGAATATTGCCATCAACGGCTTGTGATCCGTGATGAGGGAAAACTTTGTTACGCACAATTATACGTGAAATTTCTTGAAAGTGAAGACTACTGCCAATGCCTATTTCTCGATTTGTCAGTAGTTACATTGTGCTGGAGTCATTGTCCTCAATGCACGAGTCTTAAGATTTGTGGGCGCAATTCCACTGGGATGACCACGCAATGTGTGTCGTTCTCTTCACCCAAGAGGATGATGTCATCTATGGAGAGCCTTTGGGATATGGGATGTCATGTCTTTAGTTCGTTGTCAGCATCCATATGATGTTGCCCCTGTGGGAGCATGCCCTTACCGCACTGCCTGGCGTGTAGTGGTGGGAGGGCTGGGATCGGGGCTCCTATTCTTTGCAGCCAATGTCTCAGCATATGGATTTGGGGCAGTACTGGCTCATAGGAATGAGGGTGGCTCTGAACAATCATTGTCTTAGAGGTGTAAACTAAAACAGCGTGAGATAAGGAGCAGATCTTAGCATGTGTTTCAACCGACTGAAGGCTTATTGGCAAACCAGAGTCAAGTTGTAAGGGGCACCCTTCTTTCAGAGCTGATTGAGGGGTTGCGAAATATGTGCTGCTTGTGGCAAGAACATTGAATAATAGTTAATTTTTCAAATGAAAGCTTGCAGTTCTGGCAGGTTCTTTGGCAGCCACGTTGCAATTTGTTGGCCTAATTCCGTCTAAGTTGAGCCAATGGCCGAGATACTCCACTTGCTCCAGAAAAAACCTACACTTCTCAATATGGCTCCAGAGCCCTGCATCCTGTAAGGCTGCAAAAAGGGTGTGAAGGTTTTGTAAATGCTCCTGGCGAGTGGCTCCTTTGGCAGTAATATTGTCCAAATAATTTGCACATGCAGGGATATGCCGCAGCAACTATTTCAAGTACCTTTGGAAGATTCCCGGCATGGAAGCAATGTCAAATGGGACTCGCTTGTATTTGTAAAGTCCAATAAATGTGTTGATGACAACTATGTTTTATGATTCCTCATCTAGTGCGAGCTGCAAATATGAGTCTGTGAGGTCTATCTTCAAAAAGTATTTGTCACCAGCAAGTTTAGTGAGGAGATCTTCCAGTCATGGAATCGGGTATGTTTCAATTAGAGACTGGGCATTAATTGTGGCCTTAAAATCCCCACATAACTGGAGGGTGTCATTGGGTTTACAGATGATGACGAGTGGGGTAACCCATGCACTGGACCTGATAGGTTCAATTACTCCAACCTTTTAAAGTCAGTGAAGCTCCTGTTTTACTGCTGCACATAGGGTGACTGGAATTGGTCTGGCATGGCAGAACTGAGGTACTGCGTCTGGTTGGAGGGTGCTGTGAGCCTCGAAGTCTGAGGTGCACCCTAAGTCTGATGTAAATATGGGTGTAAACTGATTACAGAGGTCATGGAATGGGACTGAGTCTGATATGACCTGGACTTCGTCAGAGATTGAGAATCCAAATGGGTAAATGAGTCTAACCCAAAAATATTAGTATCTGAGGCCTGGTCCGCAACAAAAAGGGTGATTGCTCTGGTAACTTGTTTGTGAGTGGCCGTGATGGAGAACTGACCAAGAAGGGGAATGCACCTATCCACATAAGATACTAGATGCCACAAAGGTGGAGACAATGGTGGAGAGCCTAGTCAGGTGTAGGTGGCTTGGTTTACTAACAAAGTGGTTGCTTCCGTGTCCACCTGAAAACGGACATCCTGGTTGGAAATTCTGAGTGTTAAGAACAGTTTCTGTGTGGGCAGGTTGCATGTAGGAGCTATGGTCTGTAGAGTATGGACTGTTTCTTGAAGCACGTGAACTACCGGACTGGGATAAAGTGCCCAGTTTCGGCAGACTGGACACAAGTGTCCATCTTTATCACAGCATGTGCATTGTGCTCAGCAGTCAGGACAATCTGCCCAAGAATGAAACGTGAAGCACTGTGGGCAAGATGGCAGGAGCCTCTGGACCCATCGGAGGGGTAGGGTTCGGGGTTCTGACGCCATAGATATGACAGATAACAATGTCCTCCTGCTTTGTTGGCATCTGGAGTGTGCCATGGGTGTGTCTTGTATACAGGTGTTGTGTTGTGTCACTTGGACTGCTGCTACCTGCAGATGTGCCATGAGGCGCTCGTTCGCAGCCTGAGCAATTTCATAAGAGTGTGCGATGCTTAGAATGTCCTCCAGTGATGGATTATCAAGTTTCAACGCCACTGTGCACACCTCTGGGTCTGGTGCTAGCTGTACAATGATGTCACGAATAAGTGAGTCCACATATGAGGCTATGCACTCTGAGTTTGTGCAAGTGAAGTCGCATTTGTGACTGAGGCCTTGGAGTTCCATCACCCATGACCAGTACCATTGTGCCGGTTGTTTATGATACTGATGGAATTCCAGGTGGGAGGCTGCCACATGGTATCTTTGAGAATAGTAATTACTTAAAAGAATGTGAGGGCGACTGGATCCGATAGCGTGGCCAATCTTTTAGGGAGAAAAAATGTGTTGGGTGATGCCCACAACAGAAACAGCGAGCACTGTAAGGCATCCTCCATTACCTGGAATGCCGTGAAATGCTGTTTAAGATGTTGCAAATAAGTATCCCAGTATTCCTTGGCATCATTAAATGGTGGAAAAACTGGGGGACGAAAGTGAGATTTTACCGAGGCCTGGACTGATTCAGCCTCCTGTGCTAACAGTTTATCAACTATTAACTGGAGCAACAGCTGTAGCAACTCTGTCTGCTGCTGTTGTTACTCCAGAAGGTTAGTCACCAAATCCAAGATTACTGCTGATTACCTTTTATCTCTCATGGCCAGTTTTTTGTATACATCTGCCGGCCATAGTGGTGAACACATGCAGACCGGTGGTCATCATGAGATGAGACAAAAAAGCCGTGGGTAGAGACGATCACGGAAGAGATGACCCACGACTACTGGGGGGAAACAAACGACTACCAACTACTCTTAAGAACTAACTGAGCAGGAAATCACGACAGGCAAGATCAAGTCAATGATAAGAGGCACAGAGTCCAAAGAGCAAACCAAATGGAGAACCGAGATGAGAAAAATCAACAAGGGATGTTACGGTGGGACAGCAATGATACTGAGCTGCAGCAAATACCAGTACTGGCTTTGGTAGTGCAGCGCGGCTATATTTGTTTCAGCCATGTTACGTCTGACTGGCCATCTGCGAAGCCTCTGGAATGCAGAGGTGCTATTTCTGCCCATTGCCAGTGCCACCTATCGGCTGTCGAAATCTATGTCCTCTGGCGGGCATATGCATCAGGCTGGGATACCAGAAGTATTATCAAGGATGACTCCTATTCACTTCAGAAATAAATTGTGTATGAGTTTCTTCTGATTGAATGTAACATTTGGTTGATGATTTGCTTAAGCGTTATGCAGGAGGAAGTTACGAACGTCTGTTTTTGAAGGAATTGGGCATAACCTTTGTTGCTTGTTGTAAGGTCCAGTGTCCCCATGTCTCTGTAGAGTGCTTCCTCAAAATATTTCCTTTGATAAACTATGACTAGGTCATCTGCTTAACTGATTCTCTGAGATATGGTCACAGACATGTCACTGTCATAGAAATTGAAGAATAGTGGAGACAGAGGTAATATGAATCCCTGGGGAAGCCACATATTAAGGCATAAGATCTGCTCATTTCTCATTATTTTATTGTTTCACTAGCAGAGTTCCCGGCATTGCCCGGTATGATCTAGGTTGATTTGCACACACAGTAAAAATTGAAGCTCATAAAAGAGGTCAGTTTTTTGCACTTGTGAATTAAATTTCATGTTAGACGCTCCATTTTTCTATACGTATTTAAACGGGTTGATATATTCTTGCAGTATTTTTAGCCATGGTATCAGGAACATTGGCACTAAGTTTCATCATAATAACCACAGCAATTTGTGCAGCAATAGAAACAATCATTTTTTTTGAGGACATGTGGTAAAGACAGAATCGCTCATCAATAAATTACAAAAAAAAAAACAAAAAAAAACACCAAGTCAACACTAACAGTTTAATTTCATGTTCAAAGCCACCAGATATGCTTTAATTACTATTAACAGCGATTTTAATTCACTTCCAAACATCAGAGATTGTAGCTGTGCGGTCTCCGATAGTAACTTCAAGAAACAAAGAAGATATGGAAAGATTTTTTCATTATATTATTAAAATTAATATTTTACACTTTACATAGTTTCCTCTTTGCATTCGATATAGTCATGTTGGGGTTTAAAGACTAAAAACCAAAATTTAAGAAAGTAAAAGTTACATGCGATAATAAGGCTGTTATTTTTTACGATGTATGGCGTATGGATCGTATTTCTTTTTTTTTTTTATTCAGGCTGTATGTTCAGATTTTCATTTACTGCTCTGGTGTTATATTACGTAGGAGCATAAGACATGCCAAACAATTCAGATGAGATTCTAATCTTTAAAACGGTGAAAACCACATCAAAATATGTGCAGTAGTTTTTCAGTTTTTCTGGTACAAATATACCCAGTTTTCGTGTTATAGATATAGATGGGGTGTCAATCTTTTAGACAGCCATATAATAAAGTTTGATATTGAAATTTGATGTCTCCAATTTTAATAATGGTTCTAGTTTTCATAATCTCTCACAACACATGTAATATTTATTCACGTGGTAATACAAAGTAATTACTTCTTCTTTGGAAGTATTATACAAAATAGTGCACACAGATGCTTTGATATTGATACACTGTCCACCTTCAAAACTTTTTGTATATGTAAAATGATAAAAGCCTCAAGAGTCAGATCTGCAGGATGGAATACATATTATAGCAAACTGTTCTTAACATGTAAAAATTTCTTCACTTGTGAGGCTGACTCATTAATAGGTGCCCTGTTTTATTTCTTGTATTACAGGCTATTTCAGTCACATAATCTAATTAAATGCAAAATATTTTTTAAATCACTATTTATCTTTTTCTGATTATCTCACCAAAACAACAAAAATAAACTGATGCCATAACTTTTCAGCCGATGGTAACCTAGTTTTCTCTAATATGTGTGTGATAACAAACCTCCCTTTAACGACTCCATTGTTTCTGGTTTATTTAAAAATTTGATAATATTTTTATTATCATGCTGCAAAATAATTTAGAAAGAATCCATTTGAATATGTTTGCAAACAGCAGTTTTCTCACATTTTTTCTATTTCTGAGACATGAACAAATAAAAAAAGGATAGGGAAAAATAATCCCATTACATACCAAAGTTGAGTGCTGTGAAGAGTGAATAAACCGTAAGATGGACACAAGAATACAATATTTCAGTATAAAACCTTATTCATGAACTAGTGAATCAGCCATTTGGTTCCAGAGGTGTGCACACACCGAAGGTTACTTCATGTGTGCACACCTCGAAAACCAAATGGTTCATTCTCTAGTCTGTGTTATCCTTTGATGTGTGCACACCTCCAGAACCAAATGGCTCAATCACCCACTGCACCCCTAATTGCCAGGACTCCTTGTTTGATTCACCTCCTCAATCTTCCCCACCCAGACCCTCTACCACCTGTCCCAAAAGCCCCTGTGCCTCCCACAGCTAAACCCCAGCAGTCAGTGATTAATCTTTCCTCCACTCCCCTGTCAGAACCCCAGACATCAGTTCTATCCAAGGGACTCTCTTTCTCTCTAACACACAAGTTCGATCATGCTGCTTTGGTTCGAGATTCATTGGCGTTCTGCCACACCTTGTGTTGGCGATATCATTTTGTCACCACAGGAGCAAACAACATCCAGCAGAATGAAATTGAGTCCAGCTTACAACAATCTAATCCTTCATCCCCACTGGATCCACCCCAACTTCCACAAAATCATCCATGTATTCTGTTCCAAGAGTTTCTCACCTCCATTCTGTCTTCAGCCTCTTTCCTAAAGTCTATTCCACACTTTAAAAATCTCAACAACATGGAAACTCGAGCCATGAGAGAACTATCCTGAAACAGTAACATTATCATCCTCCCTGCCAATAAGGGCTCAACCATAGTAGTGATGGACCACAATCACTATGAGGCTGAGGCCCTGAGGCAACTGTCTGACACAAACATCTACCTATCACACCCTACAGCTCCCACCACCTCCATCTGTCAGGAAATAAAAACATTCCTGGACTTACAGGGTCCCTTACAAGATCTCACTCCCCAGTCTATCTCACTCCTAACTCCCCAGAATCCCTGTACACCCAACTTGTACCTCCTTCCAAAGATCCACAAGGTTGGAAATCCGGGGCGGCCTATAGTTGCAGCATATGGGTCACCCACTAAACGGAGTTCAGCCTTCGTGGACCAGCATCTCCAATCCTTTGTTCAGAGTCTTCCTTCCTATTTCAAAGATACTCCACACTACCTTGAACGTCTAGCCATACACCTCTACCTCCAAAATCCTTTCTAGTCTCCATCGATGTAACCTCCCTCTACACCAACATACCACACTGTCAGGGTCTCAGTGGCCTGGATTACTTCTTAGATCTGTGGCCCCCCCACAGCCGTCCTAGTAAATATTTCCTTTCATCCTTGGCTCACCTGATCCTCTCCAAAAACTTCTTCACCTTTAATTCCACAGTATATCACCAGATCCATGGCACTGCTATAGGCACTTGAATGGCCCCTTCCTATACCATTTTGTTCCTTGGTCGTCTGAAGGAATTTTTCCTCAACCACACTCCCCCTCAAACCCACTGTGTGGTTCAGATACATAGATTTTATATTTATGATCTTGACCCACAGTGAAAATCAACTCCCAGAATTCCTCCATTCCCTAAACAATAGCCATTCCATTAATTTAACCTGGGCCTACTCCTGTACACACATCACTTTCCTCGATGTGGACATCACGCTCAGGGAGGGTGCCCTTCACACTTCTGTCCACATTAAACCAACTAATCTACAGCAATATCTACATTTCGATAGTTGCTATCCATTCCAAACCAAATGTTTCCTTCCCTTCAGCCTTGCTATCCGCAGCAAACATATCTGTTATGATTCTGAATCCCTCTCACATTACTCCCAGAACCTATCACAAGCCCTTATTTCCCACTCCTACCCAGCAGACCTTGTACATAAACAAATCACGTGTGCAATCACCCACCCTCCACGTAACCACTCTTGCCCGGCACCTCTAGAATTCAACCACAGCCCTGTCTTTGTCACCCAGTTCTCGCCTGGCCTCGAATCCATCAATTGGATCCTGCAACAGGAGCATGACTTCCTTCGTTCCTTTCCAGAAATGCGCACACTCTTACCAAAAATTCTGCCAACTGTCCCCCGTACCTGTTTCAGCAGACCACCTAACCTCAAAAACATCTTGGTTCATAAATACCCTCCATCTGACTCTCCTAAAACATGTTATGGATCTTTTCTGTGCAATAGGCCTCGCTGCAAAACCTGTAACATGCATCCTCCCACTACTACATATTGCAACCCTGTCACAGGTGAAACCTTCCCCATCACTGGACACGCCACATGCTCCACAACCCACATCATATACCAGCTAACTTGCCGCCATTGCACAAGTTCCTATATAGGCCTGAATACACAACAACTTTTGACCAGAATGAATGGCCACAGACAAACAGTCCACACCCACAATTTATATCTGCCAATACCTGAACATGCTAACTACCACAATTCCAACAACTTCAATAAATGTTTCACTGTGAGAGCAATCAGAGTTTTCTCCGAAACCACCACCACCTCAGAATTTCGGAGATGGGAACTTGCTTACAAAAATATCCGAGATACCAGACACCCACCTGGCCTCAACCCCTGATAAAATTCCTTTCTTTGACACATCACTCAGTATTATCAGTATTAGCATTACTGTCATTTAGCTAACTACATGTTTTTTTTTTCTTTCCCAAAATTTATATATATCTACATTTATTTTTGTTTTCGTCTTTCCATTCTGCAACCCATTACTACTTCTATCACTGTCTGTGATATACATATTTACATATAACATTTTAGTCCCACCGCCATATTGATAATCCACTCAGTCATGTAGAATACTTTGGCGTGTGCAGACCTCCCGAACCACATGACTCATTCTCTTTAACATGAAGAAGGTTTAAGACCGAAATATTATTTGTTTTTTGTGTTCATGATATATGTGCTTCTACCATCGCTGCCTTCAACTTTGGTGAGTGATGAGTCATTTTCCCTTTCCTTGTGATTTATATTGGCTGAAGCCGTTTCCTTTTTCCTTTGTTTAATTAAAGAAGATATTACAATCTCTTTCCTCTAACCATTTACCCAGCTTTTCTCTAAAACTTGCAACAGTTTTGCTCCTTTTTATTTCATCAGGTAATTTGTTAAATATTTTTAAACCTATGTGTAAACCCTGTTTTCTGTGCTTTACTACCTTTTTTGATGCAACTAAGGAAAATGGAAGCGGCTTCTAGGCGATATAAATAAGAAAAGAAAGGGAAATTAACCCACCACATACCAAAGTGGACGGATGCGATGAGAGGGAACACTAATGACTGACAAACAACTACACAATATTTCGGCATCTGCCTTGTTCACAAATAGAAAAATGGGCCATTAGGTTCGGAACGTGTGTGCACAACGAACGTTACCTAATGACTAACCGTGTAGTGGGGGAGGGGGGGGGGGGGAACGGCTAAGGAGTAGACTATCGATATCGGTATGCAATGTCTGAGATAATATATTTAATATATTGCAGGCGATGGTAAAATGAGCAAATGAAGTAAGGGTACAAAGAGTAGTATAAACATGGCGGAAAAAAAATTTAGTGATGGGTTAATTGGATTTTAACGGTGGTTAAGTCCAGGTGGGTGTCTCGTATCCAGGATATTCTGGTACGCTAGTTCCCATCTCCGTAGTTCTGCTGCAGTGGTGCTGTCAGGGAAAACTCTGACTGCTCTCACAGTAAAACAGTCATTGAGGTTGTTGGAATCATGGCTATTGGCATATTCTGGTACTGGAAGGTACAGGTTGCGAGTGTGGACTGTTTGTCTGTAGCCATTGATTCTAACAGAGAGTTGATGTGTGGTGAGGCCTATGTAAGAACTGGTGCATTAGCGGCAAGTTAGTTGGTATATAAGATGAGTGGTTGAACAGGTGGCATGTCCAATAATGGGGAAAGTTTCTCCTGTGGTGGGATATACATATTACAGATCTGGATAAGGAAACAAAGAAACTGCCGCGAGGCACTGAAAATAAGATAGGATAGGGAAAATAAACAGTTACCCGTCACTTACCACAGATGAAGGCAGGAGGGCGAGACACGTAAAAACACAAAAACAAAACAATTACACAATATTTCGACCTAAGTCTTATTCATGTAGGAGGCGAGACATATGGCAGGGGGAAAGATGTGGTCACATCCGAGCCCGCCACATGAATGAAGCAAAGGCGGAAAATGCGTGGTAGTGGAAGAAGGGGGGGGGGGGAAGGCTTGACCAGCGATAAAAGTGAAACAAATCAATATAATCTCTGTGCAGCTTAGTTCAAAAAGTTATATTTGAAAATAAAGAAGAATTTAAAAAATATATATATATACCAAAAAAAAAAAAAAAAAAAAAAAAAAAATAAATAAATAAATAAATAATAATAAATAAATAAATAACCGACTGTAAAATGAAATGAGAGATGGCAAGTGACAGGTTTAACGTAGGTTTAGGCCAGGGGTGTGTCTGGTGTCAAGGATATGTTGATAGGCTAGTTCCCATCTGCGGAGTTCTGAAGGGGTGGTGGTGTTTGGAAAAACTCTAATAGCTCTGACTGTGAAACAGGTGTTGAGGTTGTTTGAATTATGGAAGTTCGCATGGATTGCCACGGGATGGTCTGGGTTTGAAGTATAAACTGTTTGCCTGTGGCCATTCATTCTGTAGGAAAGTTGTTGAGTGGTGAGACCAATGTAAGAGGCAGTGCAGTGGATGCAGGTGAGTTGGTAAATAAGGTGAGTGGTAGCACATGTGGCATGTCCAATTATAGGGAAAGATTCGCCTGTGACAGGATTAGAGTAAGTAGTGGTGGCAGGGTGCATGTTGCAAGTTTTACAGCGGGGTCTGTTACACGGGAAAGATCCCTGTGGAGGTCTAGGGGAGTCGGCAGGTAAATACTTGTGGACCAAGATGTTGTACAGATTGGGCGGTCTGCTGAAGCAAGTGCGGGGAGCAGTGGGTAGGATTTTGGGAAGGAGGAGACGCATTTCAGGGAAGGAACGTAAGAAGTCATGCCCACGGCGGAGTATCTGGTTGACAGATTCCAGGCCAGGAAAGAACTGGGTGACAAGTGTTGGACCACGGTCAGCTTTAGGAGGTGCAGAACGAGGGTTGTGGGTGATGGCACGGGAAATTTGTTTTTCCACCAGATCATGGGGGTATTGGCGGGAAACAAGGGCTTGGGATAGTTTTTGGGAGTAACTGGAGATTGATTCATGATCAGAACAGATGCGTCTGCCACGGATTGCAAGGCTGTATGGGAGGGAACGTTTAATGTGGAAGGGGTGACAACTGTCAAAGTGTAGGTATTGTTGTAAATTGGTCGGTTTAATGTGTACTGAGGTATGGAGGGTCCCCTGTCGTAGGGTGATATCTACGTCAAGGAAGGTGATGCAGGTGTGGGAATATGACCATGTGAAATTGATGGAGTGATTATCATTTAATGAGTTGAGGAAGTCTAGGAGGTGGTCCTCCCCGTGGGTCCAGATCATAAATATATCATCTATGTATCTGAACCACACGAGGGGACTGAGGGGGGAATTCTTCAGAAAAATATTTTCCAGACGGCCCAGGAAAAGGTTAGCATAGGACGGGGCCATGCGGGTACCCATGGCAGTGCCGCGTATCTGGTGGTAAATCTGGGAGTTGAAGGAGAAATAGTTTTTGGAGAGGATAAAGTTGGCAAGTGATATGAGAAAGGATGTTCTGGGAAGACTGTTTGGAGGGCGCATATCCAAGAAGTGCTGAAGGGAACTGAGGCCTTCAAGGTGGGGAATATTGGTGTACAAGGAGGTTACGTCAATTGAAACAAGGAGGGAGTCTGGTGGTAGAGGACTGGGGACTTTTGACAGACGTTCCAAAAAATGTGGTGTGTCTTTGATGTAAGATGGAAGGTTCTGTACAAAAGGTTGGAGGTGTTGATCCACCAAGGCTGAAATTCGTTCAGTGGGGGAACCATAGGCCGCAACTATAGGTCGTCCCGGATTGCCAGCCTTGTGTATCTTGGGGAGAAGGTACAAAGTAGGTGTGCGGGGATTTTGAGGGGTGAGAAGGGATAAGGATTGTGAAGAAAGACCTTGTAAGGGGCCTAGGAGGTCCAGGAAGGAGCGAATTTCGAGGCAGATGGAAGAGGTGGGATCTGTGGCATGTGGACGATAGGTGTTGGTATCAGAGAGCTGTTTAAGGGCCTCCGCATCGTAGTCACTGCGGTCCATGACCACGGTGGTGGAGCCCTTGTCTGCTGGAAGGATAATGATATTTTTGTTATTGGACAGTTCTCTGATGGCCCGGATTTCAGTAGGGTTGAGGTTAGTGGAGTTGGGAATAGAGTTGAGGAAAGATTTTGAGGATAAGGTCGATGTGAGGAAGTCTTGGAACAGGAGGAGGGGATGATTTTGGGGAAGTGGAGGAGGGTCAAGTTGGGATGGTGGTTTGAACTGCTCTAAGCTGGACTCAATCTCACCTCGGCGGCTGTCACTCTCCGTTGTGGTAGCAAAGTGATACCGCCAGCGGAGTGTGCGGCAGAAAGCAAGCGAGTCCCGGACCAGAGCAGCATGGTCGAATTTAGGAATAGGCGAGAAGGAAAGTCCCTTGGAGAGGATAGAGAGTTGTGGTTCAGATAAGGACGTGGACGAGAGGTTGACCACTGACCGTTGTGGTGTGTCTACAGGTCGGGCAGTGGCACGAGGGATGGGTGGTAATGGAGGTGGGTGTGGCATATTAAAAATGTGGGCAAGACATGGGACTTTGGCAACCAGGGGAGGAGGTGGTGTGTGCTGCCTATGTGAAGGATGTTGGTAAGGAAGAGACAGGCCTAAAACAAGGTAGCTTTTCAATAGATTTGATAGCTTTTGCAGATGTTTTTGTGCACATTTCTGTTGCAACTGTCTGCACTCTGTGAAAATTTGTTTAAGATGTTGAGTTGGGCAGGGATGCATTAGACAAAGAATCTTGTGGAAAGACGAAAGTTGAATCGAATGTTGCTGGGCTTTTAGTAGATATTGCTGGAGAACAATATGGGTGAGAGTAAGCGATTGTGTGAAACGAAAATCATGGAGAGTTTGATGGAGTTGTGGGTTGCAACCGGAGACTGGTAGTTTTATTGTCAGGCCATTGGGGGGTATGTTGAACGAGAGGCATGATTGAAGGAAAAGTATATGGGAGTGGAGTCTAGTGAGGTGGATGGCATGAAAACGGAATTGTTTCAAGTAATGGTAAATTGGAGACATGATTTTAGAGAAGTTTATGGAAAGAACAACAGCACACGACAAGTTAGGAAGATAATGGTCAGTAGGTCAGAGAGCCACAATGAAGAGGAGGGAGATAAATAAATAAAAGTAAATATAAAACTGGGGGGGGGGGGAATATTTGGAAATTTCAATTTAAGCGGCCACAGGCACAACAGAAAAATTAATTTTATTATTTAAACAATGCCAAAAATCGCCGGAAAAATTTTAAAAAAAAATAAAAATAAAAAAATAAAAATAAAAAATAAAAATAAAAAAAAAAAAATAAAAAGAAAAATTAAAAAAAAAAAATAATTATAAAACCAGTAAAGAATAATAAATGTAGTGCTTGGTCACTACACCGACAATAAACTGGGGAGGCAGATAGTGAAAACGGTGGAAAAAGTGTGTTTACTGAAACGCCGATTAAAAAAAAAGTGAGGTTAGTTAGAACGGCGCCGGCAGTATTGATACATTCCTGGAAAAGCACAGAATAAGGATAAGAAAATATATATATGTGTATTGTTTAGTAGCCCAACCGTCAACAATACCCGGGAAATGAAACGGACTGAGAATTGAAACGCACGCAGTAATCGTAAGGGCGGGAAGAAAATAAATATTACGAAAAAAACGCGAAAATTTTTTAAACACGTGTGCAAAAGCAGTTGATGTGATACAAAAAGTTACTGATACAACGGAAGTACGCATACGTTTAAAAGGCATGTGAATGTTGTGGAAAAATGTACATTAAAACGAAGTTCTAAGGAAGGAATACGCAAATACAAGTACACAAAGAGCAAAAGATGGGAATAAAATGACGGAGAACACCGAGATAGGAACAAAAAAGGACAAAACAAGAAGGAAGCCGTAAGGCAACAATTGGATAAGGAAACAAAGAAACTGCCGCGAGGCACTGAAAATAAGATAGGATAGGGAAAATAAACAGTTACCCGTCACTTACCACAGATGAAGGCAGGAGGGCGAGACACGTAAAAACACAAAAACAAAACAATTACACAATATTTCGACCTAAGTCTTATTCATGTAGGAGGCGAGACATATGGCAGGGGGAAAGATGTGGTCACATCCGAGCCCGCCACATGAATGAAGCAACGGCGGAAAATGCGTGGTAGTGGAAGAAGGGGGGGGGGGGGAAGGCTTGACCAGCGATAAAAGTGAAACAAATCAATATAATCTCTGTGCAGCTTAGTTCAAAAAGTTATATTTGAAAATAAAGAAGAATTTTAAAAAATAATATTTATATACCAAAAAAAATAAATAATAAATAAATAAATAAATAAATAATAATAAATAAATAAATAACCGACTGTAAAATGAAATGAGAGATGGCAAGTGACAGGTTTAACGTAGGTTTAGGCCAGGGGTGTGTCTGGTGTCAAGGATATGTTGATAGGCTAGTTCCCATCTGCGGAGTTCTGAAGGGGTGGTGGTGTTTGGAAAAACTCTAATAGCTCTGACTGTGAAACAGGTGTTGAGGTTGTTTGAATTATGGAAGTTCGCATGGATTGCCACGGGATGGTCTGGGTTTGAAGTATAAACTGTTTGCCTGTGGCCATTCATTCTGTAGGAAAGTTGTTGAGTGGTGAGACCAATGTAAGAGGCAGTGCAGTGGATGCAGGTGAGTTGGTAAATAAGGTGAGTGGTAGCACATGTGGCATGTCCAATTATAGGGAAAGATTCGCCTGTGACAGGATTAGAGTAAGTAGTGGTGGCAGGGTGAATGTTGCAAGTTTTACAGCGGGGTCTGTTACACGGGAAAGATCCCTGTGGAGGTCTAGGGGAGTCGGCAGGTAAATACTTGTGGACCAAGATGTTGTACAGATTGGGCGGTCTGCTGAAGCAAGTGCGGGGAGCAGTGGGTAGGATTTTGGGAAGGAGGAGACGCATTTCAGGGAAGGAACGTAAGAAGTCATGCCCACGGCGGAGTATCTGGTTGACAGATTCCAGGCCAGGAAAGAACTGGGTGACAAGTGTTGGACCACGGTCAGCTTTAGGAGGTGCAGAACGAGGGTTGTGGGTGATGGCACGGGAAATTTGTTTTTCCACCAGATCATGGGGGTATTGGCGGGAAACAAGGGCTTGGGATAGTACATACAGATCTTTAAGAAAAGATATGTTGTCAGGTCATATTTTAAGGCATTTGTGACTGGCTAATTTGTTAGTGGAGAGATCAGTTTATGGAGACAACCGTGGAGAAAGATGAAAGTTAGAATATGGTATGTGTGAGCGTACCAATTCGGTCATCCAGCTTTTGATCTTCCATGGTTTCCTAAAATCACTCAATATGTCTGCCAGAATGATTCCTACATAAAGGTCATGGCTCATTTCCCTTGCATTATTTTGCCACAAATTTTCTAATGACCTTGTCATTAACAATCTATGAAGCAACTAACAAAAAACGAGGATGTAGGTGGTAAAAGGGGTGCTTCAAAGAAGACAGTAAGAGATGAACGTTTCTTATAAACCAATGTCAGGTTAAAAATTCAATTCTAACACTTCAGAAACTGATAACGAAATAGTGTGGAATTATTCCACCTTGAAAAAGCCATACTTCCTGTCTGTTCCATTCATCTTCTCTCTCATCTGTAAAGCTCAGTATAATAGAACCAGGTCAACAATTATTAACACACTGCTCCTATATGTCACAAACACATTAGGATGAACACAAATATGAACACTTTTATAGATATCAGTATTACAGAAACAGTACTGCCTACAATTATTGAAATTAAAATGTTGCTAGGGAACTAATTACAAATAATATAGTAACCACCCTCTCTTCTTCCTGAAAAGAATCTCCCAATGGTTCTAATTACTCATGTGTTTAATTTTATTCTGTTGTGTGATATCTTTAATTCGAGGGATTAGTAACAGCATTAAGTGCCTGTGCTCAGAGGGTTTTTACTGGCAAAATGGAAAAGGAATAATATTGAAAAGATTTGTAGATGGTTATACTTGAGTGAATTAGGTATGAAGGCTAGTTGAAAGAGCTTTACACACAACAATTGCAATTGAATTTTTATCTTAAAATTACAGAATAGTCGGTATAAGATTTCTCTATAATTTTTTTTTCCTTTCCCCTATGGATAATAGAGGATTAAAATTTGTAAGAGTGTAGAAAGAGAAGTTAGGGTTGTGTCTTGCAGCTGGGAAGTGCTACATTGATGTCATCTCTGGTGAATGGTAGGAAAGTTCCCTAAAATAAGTTAATTGGTGAATTCTTGTTTCATTTGCCAAATCAATCCTGAGGAGAGCAAACCTGCATCATCCATTTAATAATGAAATGAGAAGTGATAGATAATTGCTATACCATACTGAACTAAACAGAAAACAAGGTACCACACCCTAACACCATCCTTCCTGGTGGGCCTCTGTTTACAAGAAATTGAGAGTTAAAAATAATTAAATTTTACATGCTCAATGTATTGCTGTAGAGAAGCCATTCAATTAAAGTTATCAAATAGCTGTTTGGTTTAAAGCATCATTTGAATATACAAGTGGTCATAGATTGTTTGACAGTCCTCTTCCTCCAACCTCTCCATCTCTTCCCTCTTGCCCCACATTCCTTGCAATTTTTTTCAATACTATTTATAGCATTACAGATTTATTGTTACGAAAATTCACCAAATGATTCACAATTTTTTGGATGATACAATCATTTGAAATACATATAGCCTGGACACTATGAAATTTCATCAAATTGTGAATCCTTTGAAAACAATTAATACCGTACCATCTAATGCCGAGGTCGGTGTCTATTTGTCCAAAGGTATCCACTGTTGCAAAGTCTTGAGTATGTATCAACACTCCTCCCTGACCTCCAGCAACAGGAAATGACGACTATATATGACATACCTTACCAACAATGTGTGACCCCTTTGGCAGTAAGCTGCCTACCGGTGTATCCACAACCTGGTCAACCAGTTCAACAACTTTGCCAGGAATATTTGTTAGATGGCCATCTTCAGTTCAGATATACACCAGTGGATCAAAGGTACCTTTGACGGGTAGGGTAGGCTGTGCATTCTACTGCCCCAGGACACAACACACTCAGAGGTTCCGCCTTCCAGGTCACCTACCAATCTACTCAGCAGAAGCCATTGCCATCAATCAGGCTCTTATATACGCCAGAAGATTTTTACGGCGAAGTGTACTAATACTCACTGATTCACTTAGTGTTCTTTGCTCCTTAGCCATACCCCTTATACTCCAGCGAACTAATACATACAACATCAGCATAGTTCAACAGACTGTAGAACTTAATCAACGTGGTTGCACCGTTAATTATATCTGGATACCCGCGCACTCTGGAATTAGACATAACCAGTACGTAGATATGTTAGCCAAGGAGGTATGTAGCTCAGGCCGAAGCTTAATAACACCCAGCAATACAACTGATTATCATGCAACAATGGTCAGCAATACATACCACCAATGGACGAGGAGCTGGAATGAATCTAAACAATACAGAGGCCGACAGTACGCTCTAGTTTAGACGTACCCTCCATGAAAACCTTGGTTTTCAAGATGGAATACTCAACGACGTACATTACTTCTATTATTCGTATGAGATTCCACCACAGCGCCTTCCGTAATCATCTTTTTCGCATCAAGGCGGTAAACACACCTTACTGCACATGCAACCGACAGGCACTACAGGACCTTAATCACTTATTTTTCAACTGTTCCAATTTTCAGCAACAGCAATCAACATTCATCAAGTCTCTTGTGCGAGCACAGCAGGCCATTTCCAACTAGCATTGCAGTACTACTCGCTACAAATAACAACAGAATCTATAGTATCATCAAGGATTATACTAAAGACAGTGACCTACATATTTAATGTATCTATATATCTGCATATTTTTACATACTATTAATATTATTACCTTGTAACTTTACCAGGCTGACTGTATGGCCTATTCAAGACCTAAGGTCAAATAAATAAAAAAATACCAGCATTGTTGAGCTGGGTTGACCACAGGCACCCACGCGAGTTCTGTCGGATGTTGGTACTTTGATGAATAGGGTAATTCCCTGAGATATTGTATTTTTTGTGTTTTTGTAGTTTTTTGTCATTGCAAACCTACTTCATTCAAAACTTTGGTAAGTGTTGGGTTTATTTATATATAAATATTTCTTTATATATATTTTTAAATAAACCACCAGTAAGAGTAAAAAACCAAATGGAAAATCCTTTTTTATGGGGACTACATCTTACTTATTATACACTAGCTGATACCCGCAACTTCGTATGCATGGATTAAGAATTTCTTTGCCAGAATTGAATATAGAAAGTTGTTGGTAATGAAGGATTGGTTCCAAACAACACCGAGTTGGCATAATATGACAGGAAAGCAATCACTATATCACTCTACTGTCAAACCTGTCTCTTCAAGAGAATCAGTTTCCAACATATTTAAAAAAAGAAAAAGAAAGGAAGGTGCGGGGATGTGTGTGTGTTTGTGTGTGTGGAAAGGGGGGATGTTAACTAAGGGCAGCTTCATTTCCACTTGATTTTTTTCTTCTTTTTTCAGCATGAGCATCCGATTCTTGGGTTCTAATAACTTAAGCTGCTCGTGCTCTGCTAGAGCTACACCTTAGGCCAGTTTATGCCCGCAAGGCATGTCAAAAAGAAGGCAAAATAAACTGATGCCAGAAACATTTAAGCAGACACAAAGTAATATGCCAGAGAAAATCGACATCTATACTGAATAATACGTTTTTTTTCTCTAAACAAAATGTATTAACAAATTATACACCAACATAATGTGCGAAAAGCACAGCTTGGGCAACGAACGTAACATTGCGGACTAACACACACATACTTCTCTCTGTCACCATTCAATAAGTTCTCAGAATTTCGTGACTACAACTGTTAATCATACTGAAAAAAATGTCCTGTGCCTTTCATACAGATTGTCTTGTGAAATTCCTTCAATATCGGTATAGCCATTTAGTCGTCAAAAGGTAATAAAAAGACAGAGACTTACTTCAGCATTTATAGTATTATTACTGCAGATCACACACACACACTAACTGCGAGCAACCCCGGAGGGACCAATATAACGTAAAAAAGTGTACACCTACAGCATTGCAAGACTACCTACGATTTGCCTCGTATTTCACCCCTAAATTTGTGATATCTTCAATTTAACATTCAATCCGAATAACTGACGGTCCAGGTGTGACTCTTTCGAACAAAAACAATTTAAAAAAATCTTTGCCTCCATGGAGATTTGAACCAGAGACCACGATCCAAACAGCAGTAAGCAAGCGCTTTAACCACTGAGCTACCAGACCGCTGTATGCAAAGGCAGTACAGAGACCTACACATCCTACGCGTCTGTCTATCGCCATTCAATAATTTTTCGAAATTATAAGAGAACATGTATTATTTATACAGAAAATTTTTCAACCAAATGTAGACAGCATTTTTCTCCTTATTTTAAAGGATAAGTGTGCAAAATTTCATTGAAATTGGATGAAAACTGTGGATTTGTATGAAGAACAAAACACTCATATTTATATATATATAGATGATACAATGATAACAATGAGTAATGAATTATGATTGGAATAGTGGAAAAAAAAAGCAAATGCAGATGTATAATAACTTTTTTGACCTCTCAATAATGTGTCACACCAGGGAAACCTATGGTAGGCACCCACTTTACTGATTAATCCAGCTGTAGTAGTTGCAAAAGAACCTTCATGTATTGGCTCATATTACCATATACTTTATGGGTCACTTAAAATAATTAATGTTGCTACTGTCTTGTTTTTTGATCTTGCTGGCCTTCTGTTATAAGCTTTAAAAATTAACAGTTCTTGTTCTATCTACCAGTGTTCCAAATATGTAACATTGTCTCATGTTACATTATTTTTTTCCATATTGGAACCACAAATATCTAAAACTGAAAATCTGGATAGCAACCTCACTTTTTTTTTAGTCCAGAGATTCCAAATATAATAGACAACAGATGTAAGTTCATGCTACATTCACATGTAAAATAAAACAGGAAGAGTAGTAGCCTAAAGTAGTATGAAAATGGGGAACAATTGCATTATTTTGGAAGGGGATAAAAAATGAAGTATTAACATTTGAAACATCTACACACAAATACATGATCCACTAAAACAATGAGTGATAGGTTTACAAAATGGTATATCAGTAATGACAAACTTCACATTTCAAACAGTTTCAGATGCCCTTCAAATAGGTGAGAGCTTTCCTATCAAAGGACACGCCACCTGTGAAACCTCCCATCTAATATACCAGCTAACTTGCAAACATGCCTGGCTTCTTATATAGGTTTGACTACCAGTCCCTTAGCCATAAGAATGAATGGCCACCGACAGACAGTATTCACTCGGAATTCAAAACATCCAGTAACTGTCCATAGCCCTCTCCCATGACACCAATTATTTTAATTCTTGTTTCACGGTCCGTGCTATCAGAGTCTTCCCAAACAACAGCAGCTCCTCTGAATCACCACATTCCATAGGCGATGTTTAACTGCATAGATTCTTTTATTATTATTTTAATTTACTTATTCACTTTTGCTTACTCAAATTTACGTTGTGAAGATTTTAATATATTATTCTGCTCTTTTTGCAACATTTTGCATTGCTCGCGTACTAGCTCCAATGCACTATCCCTCTCTCCCTGACCTCTGTTTGAATTTATCTCCCCCCCCCCCATGTTCCTGACTAATGGTCACAGACTTTGATATGGTCCCTACAGCACCCACCCTCCATAATGTTCTCTTGTTGACACAGGGCCAAGACCTGAAATATTCAATGTTATTCATGTCCTTGTCTTTTTTATGTCTTCATGTCATGCAACCATCAACTAAGGTAAGGGGTGGTTCATTTCGCTATCCTATTTTGTAATCTTATATATAAAATTCTCGTGTCACAATTTTCGTTCCCATACTCCTCCGAAGCGGCTTGACCGATTCTCATGAAATTTTGTGAGCATATTGAGTAGATCTGAGAATCGGCAAACATCTATTTTTCATCCCCCTAAATGTTAAGGGTAGTCCACCCCTAAATTTTTTTTTTATTTTTTAGACAAAATTTTAATTTTTTAATTTTTTTATGATACAACATACAAAAATACATACAATCCTAAATTTTCACCCTTCTACGATCAACCCTTATTTTTTAAGGCATTCAACTGTTTCCAAAGATAAAGAAACCAACATTAACATACGTAAGTTTCTGTTTTAAAGCAGAATTAATTGATGAAACCAATATATCCTCAAAACAAAATCAATATTCAAAGAGCAAATTAAATTCTTTTTTTTAAAAAAAAAGAAAAAGATTTTTTCAGGTATTCAGAGCAGGTTAAAATATTCATTTTTAGTTTCGCATTTTTTTTTTTTTTTTTTTTTTTTTTTTTTTTTTTAACTGCGATTAATGTCCTTGGGCCACGTAAGTATTCATTTGCTCTTTGAATGTTAGTATTTTTATGGATATTTAGTCGATTCCATCAATCTCTGGTCGATAACTGATCAATCGTCATTTAATTAGTTAACCCCGCCAGATGTCTAATTTCATTAATTCTATTTATGTGTGTTTTGTACAGTGAGCAATGCCAAGAAAACGCAAAGGGGCTGATTTGAGCCGTAATACAAGTAAATCTCGAAACTTGCGAAATAGAAGATCCGAAAGAACCGAAAGAACAAATCCAGCAACAAAATACTGATGCACGTGTTAGAATGGCGCAATTGCATCAAGAAGAGCCAGAAGATACATGAGCTGAATGCAATGAAGTCATAAGATTAGAACAACGACAATCACGCCGTTTCACAGTCAATAGACGCAGAACAAATGACCAACAACGACAACAGGTACATCGAGCATTTACATATGATTCATTCCTGCGTCTAGCATTCCAGTATGAGCCTGATATTGAATATTATGCTCATTCAAAAGTGGTAATTGGTGCTATGGACAAGGAATGTCCACATTGTCATGCTCCGAAATTAAAAAATGAGCCCGCTGGGATGTGTTGCGCGTCAGGAAAAGTGCAACTACCTGAAATTGAAACACCACCTGAACCATTGAACGGCTTACTTATCGGCATGGATCCAGATTTCTAACGTGTTCCTGAAGTCAATTCGAACATTCAATTCATGCTTTCAAATGACATCGTTGGGAGCAACAGAAATAGTTCGAAATACTAATGCAAATGGTCAACAATACAATTCTACATTCAAATCAGAGGCCAAGTTTATCATAAAATGGGCTCACTGCTGCCAATGCCAAACGAACCACATAAATTCTTACAAATCTACTTTATGGGCGGCGAGGATTCCGGAAGCGCACTTGCCAATCGCGTGAATGCACGTAGTGATTATAATAACCTTGATTCATTTTATGCCAGACGCATCGTCAGCGAGCTGGATGCTCTATTGAACGAGCACAACGAATTGTTGAAAATATTTCAAAATCACATATGCACCAATTACAAAGCGATAATCACGCTATCGTCATTAATCCTGATAAAACACCAGCTGGAGAGCATATTCGTAGATTCAATGCACCCGTTGTTGATGATGTTCCTGGAATCATGGTTGGCGATCGTACAGCTGCATGAGAAATTGTGATTCGTAGAAGAAATAATAATCTTCAGTTCATTGCTGACACACATCGTTCATATGACGCTCTCCAATATCCGCTAATATTCTGGAAGGGACAAGAGGGATATTGCATAAACATAAAACAATGAGATCCCGTATCAGGTACTTCATTGATTATGAATGTGATCATTAATGATTTAACAAAACAATTAAATTATTGAACGTAATAAATTTAAATTAATTTTTATGAACAATTATTACAGGAGCTGAAACAAACAAGAACGTTAGCTCAAAGGATTATTATGTGTACCGATTAATGATTAGACGTGGCCTGGACAACGTCATTCTACGATGTCGTGAGCTTTGTCAACAATTCATGGTCGACATGTATGCGAAGATTGAGGGCGAACGACTACGATACTTACGATATAATCAACTAAAGCTGCGCGCAGAAGAGTACATTCATTTGCGAGACGCTATCAACAACAACGCCGACGTCGCCGAAATTGGTAACCATGTCATTTTACCATCATCGTACGTAGGCAGTCCACGTCATATGCAAGAATATATACAGGATGCTCTGACTTTCGTGCGCGAATATGGACGACCATGTTTATTTATTACGTTCACATGTAATCCAAAATGGCCAGAGATTGCATCTTTGCTATTGCCTGGCCAAAATGCAATACATCGCCATGACATTACAGCACCTGTGTTCAGACAAAAGTTGAAGTCTTTAATAAGTTTCATTACTAAATTACATGTATTCGGTCCCAACACGTTGCTGGCTGTACTCGGTTGAGTGACAAAAGCGAGGATTACCTCATGCACACATTTTGGTTTGGTTAATCGACAAAATCCGTCCTGAAGAAATCGATAGTATCATTTCTGCGGAAATTCCAGATCCATCCACTGACCAACTGCTGTTTGATATTGTTACAACAAACATGATCCATGGTCAATGTGGTACTCTTAATAGTTGATCGCCTTGCATGGCAGATGGAAAATGTACTAAAAATTTCCCTAAAGATTTTACCAATGATACGGTTACAAATGTCAACGGATACCCAATATATCGTCGAAGAAATCCTGATAATGGCGGACAATCATTTATTAAAAATATCAGCAACACAGACATTGATATTGACAATCGTTGGGTGGTGCCATATTCGCCTCTGCTGAGCAAGACATATAATGCTCATATTAATGTTGAGTTCTGCAGTTCTGTGAAGAACATCAAATACATTTGCAAGTATGTCTATAATGGCAGTGATATGGCTGTGTTTAGAGTGGAAAATACTAATGTGAATGCCCCTCCAGTGAATAAAAACGATGAAATAACGCTCTACCCAAATTGGTCGGTACATCAGCTCCAATGAAGCTGCTTGGCGTATCTTTGGTTTTCCAATTCTTGAACGGGATCCAGCAGTTTGTTCAGTTAGCCGTCCATCTTGAAAACGGTCAGCGTGTATTTTTCACGAACGAGACAGCGATTGATCGTGCCATAAATCCACCTAAAACTACCACTCACTGCATTTTTTGAATGTGTGTAATCGTGCTGATGATTTGGGTGCCTTTGCACAAACATTACTCTATTCACAAGTACCACGCTATTTCACATGGACTCAAACAAAAACATGGAATGCCCCGCAAGCAAGGCTCACCAGTTGCTGCATGTCTCAATTTATTTTAATCAAACGCCTTGGGGCGATTATTTACAGGTCAATCCAAGACACACTGAGTGCTTTTATCTTTGACTGTTGTTGGTTAATGTTACTGGCCCATTATCATTTCAAGATATATGTAAAGTGAATGGGCAACACTATCCAACATATAAAGATGCATGCCTTGCACTCGGCTTGCTGGAAGACGACAACCAGTGGGAATGCATGCTTGCTGAAGCTGCATTGAACTGTACAGCAATACAAATTCGTCTACTATTCGCTATAGTGTGGACTACATGTTTCCCAGCCCGAGCACAGTTATTATGGGATAATCACAAAGATTCAATGACTGATGATATATTGCATCAACATCGTACACGGTGCCACAATCTAACCATAACATTCAGCGACGCAATGTACAATGAAGCATTGATTGCTATTGAGGATCTTTGCATTGTCATTGCCAACTTACCACTTAGTAATTTCGGTATGAATTCGCCAAATCGAACTGCATCTGATTTAATGAATACTGAAATGAATCGTGAACTGCAGTACAGCACTGTAGAAATGGCAGCGATTGTTGCCCGCAATGTCCCACTAATGAATGAGGAACAAAGAACCATTTATGATCGCATTATGCTCGCAGTTTCAGCTGGACAAGGTGGGTTCTTCTTTTTGGATGCACCGGGTGGAACTGGCAAAACATCATTATTTCGCTAATTCTTGCTGAAATACGATCAAATAATGGCATCGCATTGGCCGTTGCATCATCGGGAATTGCAGCAACTTTATTGGATTGAGGCAGAACAGCTCATTCAGTATTTAAGCTGCCACTAAATATTCAGAATAACCCTGACGCAGTATGCAACATTAAGAAACAATCGTCCATGGCCACCGTGCTGAAACGGTGTAAAATTATCATCTGGGATGAATGTACTATGGCACACAAACATTCGCTTGAGGCGTTGAACAGGACATTGAAAGATATTAAAAACGACGACAAACTATTTGGCGGAACTCTGTTGGTCCTTTCAGGTGATTTCAGACAAACAATTCCAGTCATTCCACGTTCAACATACGCTGATGAGATCAACGCTTGCTTAAAATCATCTCCATTGTGGTGTAATGTTGAAAAATTACAGCTAAAAGTAAATATGCACGTTCAAATGCTTCAAGATCCATCTGCTGAAACATTTTCAAAACAACTCTTAGATATCGGTGATGGAAAAGTTGCTATAGATGAAACTGGATACGTAAAATTACCGACCGATTTCTGCACAATCGCTGATTCGCAAGATACTCTCATTGAACAAATATTTCCCGATGTACACACACAGTACATAAATCATGAGTGGCTTGCAGAAAGAGCAATTTTAGCGGCAAAAAATGTAGACGTTGACAATTTAAATCTCAAGATACAAATGTTGTTGCCAGGGAACTTGGTATCATATAAATCTATTGATACAGTTGCGACGACAGCGAAGCAGTAAATTTTCCCACAGAGTTTTTGAACTCACTGGATTTGCCAGGCATGCCACCGTATAATTGCAATTAAAGGTTGGATCTCCAATTATCTTGCTTCGTAATTTGAACCTGCCCCGGCTGTGCAACGGTACGCAATTAGTCATTCAAAATTAATGAAAAACGTGATCGAAGCCAGCATTTTAAATGGCAAGTTCCGAGGTGAAAATATATTAATACCACGGATTCCTATTATACCTACAGATGTGCCAATTCAATTCAAACATATTCAGTTTCCGATTAGATTGGCATTTGCAATGACTATCAACAAATCCCAAGGTCAAACGATGTCTGTTTGTGGCTTAGATTTGAGAACACCATGTTTTTCACACGGACAATTATACGTGGCATGCTCTCGAGTGGGTAAACCATCCAGTTTGTTTGTGTTAGCTAAGATGGACTAACAAAAAATATTGTTCACGCTATAGCATTAAGAGATTGATATTGTTTGTAGTGTTACTGTCGTAATTGATTAATTAATGATATATAATTTTAAGGAATAAATTATAATAACTTAAAAATAAAGTTTGCCTTTTGATATTTTTATATTCCCTCATCGTTCACAGCGCTCCATGCCTATTTCACGCATATACCACATTCTTACATACATACAATGTAAACATTCTTACATACATACATATTTACAATAAGTAAGCTTTTTTTATCTACACTAGAAATTATTTGAAAGTAATTTATATGGCAAAACAACGTTTGCCGGGTCAGCTAGTTTATATATATAACAAAAGGGTATGGAGTGCTAAAGAGAAAAATAAATGAATAAATTTGGAAGAAATTTGTCACTAGTTAAATTAAAACAATGATAATACTAAAAATAATGAGTGATGGCTCAAAAGGTAAAATTTTATTGGTGATTGAGGCCATGTGGATGTCTGGTATTGGTATGCAAGTTCCATCTCCAAAGTTTTGAAGCAGCAATGGTTTCGGAGAAAACTCTGATTGCTCTCACAGTGAAGAGTTCATTGAGGCTGTTAGGATTGTGGTAATTGGCATGTTCCGGTATTGGAAGGTATAAGTTGCGGGTGTGAACTGTTTGTCAGTGGCTGTTTATTCTGACTGAGAGTTGCTGTGTAGTGAGGTGTATATAGGAATTAGTGCAGTGGCGCAGGTTAGCTGGTATATGATATGTATTGTGGAGCATATGCTGTACCCACTGATGTGGTAGGTTACCACTTTAATACAGATGTAGTGGGTGGATACATGCTTCAGATTTTTAAGTGAGGTCTATTGCAAGGAAAAGATCCATATGGTGTTTTTGGAGAGTCTGAAAGAGGGTATTTGTGGACCAAGATATTTTTGAGATAAGGTGGTCTGCTGAAACATGTACGGGGGGCAGCTGGTAGAATGTTTGGTAGAAGAGAGTGCATTTCTGGAAACCAGTGCAGGAGGTCATGCCCCTGTTGTAAGATTTGATTGATGGACTTGAGGCCAGGAAAGAACTGGGTAACAAGGCAAGGCTATGATTGGATTTTAGAGATGCTGGGAAGGAGTGGTTACCAAGCAGATCTTGTACATAAACAAAGGATGGTACATCGTGGAAAGCTGAACAAGATTATACATCAGGGAGATTCTCAATCAATGACTACTACCAACATTTTGTGTATGTTCTGTCAATTGAATTGCTGCAGACATGAAGTGCAAAGTGTATGTGTTTGATAAACATATGTAACGGAAGTATTACAAACTACGATGTCAGAACACAGTGTAACGAAAACCATAACTTAAACAAGTTATCTATAGTTATTGACATACATAAAGTATGCAATGAATCCATATTTTCTGATTTATATGGAGGTTTGAAATATATCTGATGTCTTCTAGGGATTTGTACCTATTAATGCACAACATTGAAATCACTTTAATGACATAACTGATATGATTGTTAGTAATCATAAGACGATTCATATGTTCAGGAGAAAGGTTGCCCCCTTTTTTATGAACTGCCAGAACAGATATGTTGAATTGTAGTGCAGTCTGCCGATTTTTACTTTTGCATTAACATAGCGGTTCCCGGTCTTTAAATATCAGAATTTTCCTAAAGTAAACATTTAAAATCTTATACAATGATACAACAGCATGTAGATAATAATAATAATAATAATAATAAGATATATACTTTCCACTCTTTAATTTTTTAGTTACTTCACTCGATTTAGAAGTTTTACAGTTCGTGGCTGTTCTGATTGTAGTGTTTGAATACCAGTATCACTTCATCCACACACTGCACATGAATAATAGACTGAACCTACTATCTGGGTCGAGCTTATGAGGTGTGTACAAAAAGAAACCGAACTAATTAAATAGCACGCCAACGGCTGCAGATAAAATCCTCTGACTTCCGTGCACACTAGCGACATCTCTCGGCAAGAGATTGCCTATTGTCGCACTACGGTTACTGTATTAGTTTATGAGTGACAGCCGGTTGAGTGAGGTCGTGCGCAGAGTGCTCGTCGGATTTGTGAGAAAGGAAGAATGAAGGAATTGGAGGAGCAACGTATCTGTGTGAAATTTTGTGTTAAACTTGGGAAAACTTTTACCGAGACACTTCAAATGCTTAAACAAGCATACGGGGATGACTGAATGAGCCAAACACAGTGCTATGAATGGTTTAAGTGCTTTAAGAAGGGCAGGAGTTCAGTTACCGATGATCCAAAATCTGGTTGACCCTCCACATCAACAGACGACCACCATGTTGAGAGGGTTCCCACTGTAATTTGTGAAATCGCCGTTTGACTGTCCGTGAGGTTGCTGAAGAAGTTGGCATAAGTGAAGGCTCTTGCAATCACATCCTGAGAGAAAAACTTGGAATGCATCGTGTTAGTGCATAACTGGTACCGCGCTTGTTGACGGACGAGCAGAAGGAGAGTCGAGCTAGGATCTCTAAGGAGTTGGTTGAAAAAGCAAATGAGGACAAAAACTTCGTCAAGAACATCATTACAGGCTATGAAACATGGGTTTATGGGTACAATGTGGAAACTAAGAGGCAGTCTTCAGAATGGGTGGGAAAGGATCTCCTCGACCAAAGAAAGCGTGGATGAGTTGGTCAAACATCAAGGTGATGATGGCCGTGTTTTTTGATTGCAAAGGAGTTGTGCACCATGAATTTGCACCACATGGTCAAGCGGTAAACAAGGAAGTCTACCAGAAAATTCTGACACGATTGAGAGATGCTGTGCATAGGAAAAGGCCTGAACTGTGGGAGATCAGTCGTGAATGTTGCACCATGATAACGCACCCACTCACGCATCGTTGTTTGTCACAAATTATCTGGCAAAACATTGCACTCCAGTTGTGCCTCAGCCACCCTATTCTCCAGACTTGGCTCCGGCAGACTTTTTTCTCTTCCCAAAACTGAAAAACACTTTGAAAGGATGTCATTTCCAGACCATAGAAGAAATTCAAGACAATGCAATGAGAGAACTGCGCGCCATCGAAGAAATTGCATTCCAGGAGGCGTTCCAAAACTTGAAAAAATGATGGCAACGGTATATTGATAGTGAAGGACAGTACTTTGAAGGGGACAGTGTGTAAAAGTTAGTATGATGAGCAATAAAGTAATTACAGCAGAAGTTCGGTTTCTTTTTGTACACACCTCGTATGTCCAAGCTTGGTCCTTTGCACTGTATTTCCAGCATTTGGCCGGCAGAGGTCACCCTGGCAGCGAAAACTGAGTGAGCCTAGACAGCATTTGCATGACTCTACTTCAGACTGCTTCACGCAAACAGCATTGAAATTGATGATAGTATTCCTTATTGATCGTTTGATCTTGTGGCAAGAACTCATGGTGCACTATGCCACTAAAATCAAAGAACACAGTGAGCATAACCTTCACGTTGGACTGAACTTGTTGAGTTTTATTCAGTCCTTGGTGATCCAGCATACCTACACTGGGACGATTGAGCCTTAGTTTTGACATCATACCCATAAACCCATATTTCATCACATGTTATGACACATTTGAATAGTTCTGCATCATTGTCAACCTCATTTAAAAGTGCCCGATCAACTTCCATTCGGCACTTTTTTTGTTCGAAACTCAACACTTTTGGAACAAATTTTCCTGCAACATGTTTCATACCCAAAACAGATGAAAAATTTCATGGCGAGAGCCAATTGATATGCCAACATCATCAGCAACTTCTCTAATTGTGATTCGGTGGTTGTTCATAATGATTTCTTTCACTTTTTCTATGTTTTCATTGGTTATTAATGTGCTAGGACGACCCATACGCTCGTCATCTTCAACAGCTTCACGACCATCTTGAAGATGCTTATACCATTTGTATACCCTTGTTTAACAATAGTAGATTCACCAAAAGCAATATTTAACATTTCTAATACTTTGTGCAGTTAATTATACTTTTATAGCAAAATTTAATGCAAACTCTCTGATCCATGATTTATACTAGTGAAAAATCACTAAAAAATCAAAATACTTGTCAGCCTTATGACAGCTGACAAGAGACTAAACATCCAATATAGCTTAAAATGTATAGATATTTTTAAGACATGTTTGCCAACACAGCAACGAAAAAATCATTCCAATTACGTTTTGTACACACCTCACATATCATCTTAGTTTTCCTGAAATATTGATAGTTCACTTCCTAACAGTTCATCCCCACCACCTCCTCCCCCACCTTGTCGTCTGCTGCCCCACAAGTCTTGTGGTAAACTTCGGCATGTGCACCCCTCCTGAACCATATGACTCAGTCCCTATAACATGAATAGGGCGTAAAACTGAAATGTTGTATATGTTTTTGTTCGTCTCATATGTTTTTCAGTAGTCACATCCTTCGACTTTGGTGAGTGATGAGACATTTTCTGTATCCTTTGTTATTTATTTGAACAACAAAAATATTGAATGAAATTTTCAGTGTGCTCAGTACATAAAATTATTTTTTGGCATTAATATGGCCGAACTGTGAATGTAAGGACAATAATTCACTCTACAACTGTGATATGGAAGTAAATATGACACCAAATTTAGTTTATTGCAAAACCAAATGCCACACTAACTAAAAAATCCTTCTAATTGAGAGCTTACCAATGTTTTGAGCAAAGGAATAGTAACTAAATGAAATTACAATAATTTATCAAATTGAAGAAGATGATGATGTTGAACTGATTAAACATATTGTGTGAGACTATGTAAACCAATTTCTCTTGTTTATTTCCAACTAATTAGCAGCTGGAGTAAAGTGCTGAGCTACATTTCACCATTGGATATTGTGCCTTTATCAGCAATACAGAATGGCAAGTTACGTGACAGAGATCGTGCTATTATCAAAGAGAGATTTGCCGTGAGTATATAAAATTTATTGCAGCACAACAGTTTTGTATTTAAAATTTCTTTAAATTCCTTGAGCATCTCCATTGTAGGGCTTCAATAAAGAGATGGAAGATATAGCTCGAGTTCAGCGGGGATACTCAATTCCTGATGTTGAATTGCGTGAAAGTCTGAAACGTGATAATAAAGAGTACATACTTCCAAAATACAATGCCTTTTATGAGAGGTAAGTTTGTTTTGTGTGTTAAAATACATATATTTTATATAGTATGAACTGATCTTCTTTTTTTCCTTCATACAGGTACAGCAATGCACATTTTACAAAGAACAAGGAAAAATACATTAAATTTGACCCAGCTAGAGTGTCGGAAATGATTGACAGATTCTTTGATGTAGCAGCCTGATCGTCAAACTTATTTTTTCATTCTTACCATCAGTATGAGCTTATTTATTCAATAGTAACTTATTTGTATATATCATACTTTACATATGTACACAATAAAATATTTTCAATAAGTCTGATAGAAACTTTCGTACAATTTGAATGACTGCTGAAAGATATAAATTATACATAAGAATTAAGAGAGCATATTTAAAAAATAAATATAATTTGTATACTTAGTGAAAATGATTTTTATATAGTTTGTCACATTTTCTTTTTTGAGCCATTATATTTTGATAAAAATGTTATAGATGTAATTACTTGAGAACAAAACAAAGCTGAAGGCTTAGGGAAGAGGAAAATTACAGTTTGAGAATTAGCAGGGCTTGTTCCAGAACAAATTCCCTGCATTACATTTGAAAACCATAATCCAATCAGAATTAACCATATTTTCCTGCTTTTCTCACTTGTGCAATCTTGAGTCCAAACCAGAATACTGAAGATGTTCTGGAATTTGCCTAAAATCACATGAAAATGAATTAATTTTTCTCCCTCCTTTCCACAGTACAATAGATAATTTTTTATTCCTTTTATACTAGGCTTTTCGTAATCAACATTATTCCACAGTACCCTTACTACACCTGTCCCTGAAGATTTGTTACTAATTTCTATGTCTACTTATCTGCAGTTCCTCTCCTCGGCAAGTACTATTCACTTGTATCAAGGTGAATGACCTTTTGCAGGCATAATTTACACATCCTGTTATTGTTCATCCTACCGTCTGTGGCAGCAAGTATTTCAGTAGGTTACGAAAGATTACGCAGTCACTGTATGTATTCCTCCTACTTCATTGAAATCATCAGGAACAGACGACTAGCAGAAAATGAAATTATTGCCAGCTTCGACGTCACGTCGCTTTTTACCAATGCACCAGTAGACGAGGTCATTAATATAATCAGAGAGCGATTAGAATCACTCAACTTGCCACTAGAATGGGCTTCACTTACTGAGTTCTGCCTGAAAACAACCTTCTTTCAGTAAAAGAACCACTTCTATCAACAGAAGGAAGGAGCCGCCATGGGAAGCCCACTGTCCCCAGTAGTTGTCGACTTATATATGGAAGCTTTTGAAGCTGAAGTTATCCATAACGCCCCCTTGAAACCGTCTCTATGGCTGAGATTTGTGGATGACACCTTTGTCATCTGACCCCATGGAATAGAGTCGCTTCATGTCGTCTTTGATCATTTAAACAGAGCCCATGATAATATCAAGTTTACTATGGAGATTGAAATCGACAACCAGCTCCCGTTCCTGGATGTATTAGTTACAAGAAATGATGAGGGCTCCTTGGGCCACCGAGGATACCAAAAACCAATCTACTATACTAATCGGTACCTCCATGCTGACTCTCACCATCATCCAGCGATCAAAAGTGGAATTTTAAAAACATTAACTCTCCTCACATCCGTGGTATGTGACGAAGCGAGTATGGCCGCCGAAAAAAAGTTTAAAGGAGATATTTCTAGACAATGGCTGTAGTGTAGCTGCTTGTAATAAAGCCTTGGCATGCCTGGATCGCTCCATTTTGTCTTGCACTACAGCATCATCGGCGGAGAACAATAAACCACCTGACAAGGCAGTGGCCGTCTTGCCATACATCCAAGGAGTGATGGATAAGATTGGTCGGCTGCTAAAAAAGAAGAATATCTGTCCCGTATACAAGGCACCTAGGAAATGTCCAGCATCCTGACCAGCGTTAAAGACAAGAGAGAACATTTGCAAACACCAGAGGTATATGAAATTCCTTGTAGTTGCAGCAAGGTATACATTGGGGAAACAAGACACACTATTAAGGAGAGGCTCAACGAGCACATCAGGCATTTGAAAAATAATGACGCAAGTAAGTCCGCTGTAGTTCTACATTCAGCTGATAGTGGCCACTCAATTTGATAAGATCTGTGTTATAGCCATTGAGAGCAGATGGTGGCCTAGGTGTGTAAGAGAAGTGTTAGAAATACAAAAACGGCCAAACAACATGAATGCCAATAATGGTTTGCAACTTAACCATACTTGGTCATACCTGCTCAGGAAAACCCCGAGACGAACGACCCCATCCTACCGCCTTCACTGGGTACGGTGATGTCATCGCGGACCAATAGTGCCCGCGCGCGCTAGCCTCTTGCTGCTGTATAAGGCGTAGTGGCATCTGACAAAGCAGTCCTCTGAAGAAAGCCACAGCACGATGGCAGAAACGTTAGGTTTAAATATATCAACACGGCTCCACCCAGAGAACCAAGATAATACAAGTATTTCAGTACTTGATTGACTACTTGGGCTTTTAACACACAGTTTCAGATAATTGGAGCTAACCTATATATAGAGAGGCATCCCAGATTTACCATGCTACGGTCTATCTTTATCAAATGTACGAGAATACGTTGTAACCATTCCCATTCTCTCCCTCTATGCTCCTGTTTATTTATTGCTGCTTCCTTCCCCAATACTTTATCAGCTCCCTATGAAAATTCTCACCTTCAACGTGTGAAGGAGCTGCAAGGAGCCTCACCCGAAAATTTCATAACATTAATTGTGTCAACTTCTCCACTTTCTAGTTGTTAACAGAAGTAGGTTTTTCCTCTTATTGTATTAGTTCACCACAAAGATTTCCTTCCTTCACTATATTTGATGAGAAATTACAATGGTACTTCAATATTCCCCTCATTCAAGGTAAATTAGCTAACTGGGTTCTCATTTTCTCTTATTATACTGAATTCCATTATTAATTCAGCTGAATCACATGATAATCAGCAGTCATTGCACTTCTTTTTTTGCCACAGAAATCATATGATGATTATATGTTGCAATACTGTGGTGCATATGCACTGAAGAGCCAAAGAAACTGGTACACCTGGCTAATATCGTGTCATATTATAGGGCCCCCATGAGCTCGCTGAAGTACCGCAACACAGTGTGGCATGGACTCGACTAATACCTGAAGTAGTGCTGGAGGAAACTGATGCCATGCATCCTGCAGGGCTGTTCATAAATCCATAAGAGTATGAGGGGGTGGAGATTCTGCCGAACGGCACGTTGCAAAGCATCTCAGATATGCTCAACAATGTGCATGTCTGGGGAGTTTGGTGGCTAGCGGAGGTGATTAAACTCAGAAGTGTGTTCCTGGAGTCACTGTGTAGTAATTCTGGACATGTGGGATGTAGCGTTGTCCTGCTGGCATTGGCCAAGTCCTTCAGAATGCACGATAGACATGAAAGCAGGTGATCAGCCAGGATACGTATGTACATGTCACCTGTCAGTTGTATCCAGACATAACAGGGGTCTCATGTCACTCCAACTGCACACTCAGCTGCTCCAAAAGCCCATATTGATGATGTTTCATTGAATGGTTTGCACAATGACACTTGTTGATGCTCAGCATTGAAATCCACAGCAATTTATGGAAGGGTTTCACTTCCGTCACGTTGAATGACTCTCTTCAGTCGTTGTTGGTCCCGTTCTTACAGGATCTTTTTCTTGCCGCAGTGATGTCAGAGATTTGATGTTTTACTGGATTCCTGATATTCATGGTGCACTCATGAAATGGTTGTCTGGGAAAATCCCCACTTCATCCATACCTCGGAGATGCTGTGGCCCATCTCTCGTGCGCCGACTATAACACCACGTTCATCCTCTCTTAAATCGTGATAACCTGTCATTGTAGCAGCATTAATCAATCTAATGCCTGTGCCAGACACCTGTTGTCTTATAAAGGCATTGCTGACCACAGCACCGTACTCTGAGTGTTTACATATCTCTGTGTTTACATATGCATGCCTATACCAATTACTTTGGCTCTTCAGTGTATAAATCCATGTAGTTCAATTTCTAACTCAGAGTTGGCATTTGTTTATATTCTGAAATGAAATGCTAATGTGTGATGCTTATAATTTGCCTATTCTGACTTTACCCACTGCTACTTGTAGAGAAAAAAATAAATTCTTAGATTGTATTATTTTGCTGATCTAGGCAGCCATTATGATGGTGAAACGATTTCATTGTTGTGATTAGGAAGACGTTAAAAAATTTGTAGAATGTGTTTTAAAGAGTGTTAGTAGAGATTGTTCTGATGCTGAAACAGTTTAAAAATAATTCTAGTGGTAAATGTAGTGAATCTGGTGCTGGTAGCAGTGAGGAAACGGGGGCAGTTCTAGACATTGTGACACTGTGACATTTCATTGCCTACTAATCAAGAATAAATAAATTTAAAAAATAAATGTAGTGAAAGATAAACAAATATTTAAAACTGTGTCATTCTCTAGTATACAATAACTTTTGACACCTACAGGAAATATTAAAAATCATCTGTCGGCCTTTGATGGAGTATTACACAAGTTTATGGATGTACGTAATAGAAAACGACTGACAAGCAAAATGTGTTGCACTGTCAGAAATGGCGTGCCACTATTGTGGTCATCCAAGGCAGTGGCTGTTCTATGCAGGCAGTGCTGGATTAAGAAAATATGTGGCCCTAGTCAATCTAAAAAAAAAAAAAATATATATATAAATAAACGGTTTCATTGATGACTAATGGAATAGATTATATTTTTTATTCACTTAAAAAAACAAATTTTACAATTTAACAAAACCTGAAAATTATTTTATTTTTATTTTAAACTACAATGAAACCAAAAAATTAATTTAAATGCTTTTCAAATTACTCTTTTGAAAGGGGGGGGGGAAATTTATTCACTTTTTACTATTTTCATTTAATGCAAAAAAAAAAAAAAAAATATAGTGAACTTTCAGAGGGCTCTTAAAAACCAGAGGGGCCAGGCTAGTGCTTAGTTCTGCCTATTGGGTAATGCAGCACTACCTTTATGTCAACTTGTCAATTTTTGGCTAATTGGTTATTGTTTACCTTTGGTAAATTTTAAAGCATTTAATGTTGATCCATTAAATTTCAGAATCATTTCTTTAATCTAGTAATACACGCAGGTAATCAGACATTGATAGCGTTACAAATTTTTAAGCTACAAGATTCTTAGTCAATTCTCAGCTGTTCTTCCAGGCGCCTTTCACTTCTACAATGAAGATCAGTAATATGATGAGAAAAAATTCAGTGTTGTTACTACCTGACTAAATCAGTTCGGCCGCCACTAGAGGAAAATGATGATAATAATGGTGACTCACCTGGCCCATCTAAACACACTAGTAATAGAATGCTTAGGATATGGAGGTTATTTGCATTGGAAAAGTTGCCTGGAAAATTCAGGAAAAACTGAAAGTACTCTTTTCTATGGACCAATTTAGCTATTTCTTAAATGTATTTAATAGGCTGAATAAGATTTTTAGAGAAAGAAAAAGTTGCCCAGAAAATATGGAAAGTTGGTGACAATTGAAAGTACATTTTCTATGGACCGATTAGGTAATTTTTTTAATTTTTTGCAGCAAATAATGTTTTCAGAGAAAAAAAATTCGAAAAGTTGTCTGGAAAATTCGGGAGAAACATTTTTTTCTATGGTCGGATTTGGCTAACTTTTTATTCATGTTTGTAATAGTCCGAATAAGGTTTTCAGAGAAAAAATATGGAAAAGTAGCCAAGAAAATTGGAAAATTATGGAAAACTGAAAGTGTTTTGTTCTATGGACTACTTTGGCTAATTTTATTAAATGGTCGTAATAGTGCTAATAAGGTTTTTTAGAGAGAAAAAATTTGAAACGTTGCCCTGAAAATTCCTGAAAAATGGAAAGTACTTTTTTCTATGGAGCAATTTGACAATTTTTTTTAATGTTTGTATGAGGGGCTTCTTTTTTTTTTTTTAATCTCCGATGGGCCATAAATAAAAGACAAATGGAGATGGAAAAAATGTTTTATTACCAACTGTTATGTACACTTATGGCTAATTTTCAACATAATCACCTTGAATATAAAGGCATTTGTCATACCTGTGGACAAGTTGTCCAATACCCTCTTCATAAAATGACGTTAAACTAGTCATCACACTGTCTTGAAGCTCCTCGTTGGTTCGGAACCGCTGCCCTCCTAGCCACTTCTTCAGTTCAGCAAAAAGATGAAAGTCACTGGGTGTATGGTGGGTGCTCAAAAATCTCCCATTGAAATTGTTCAATAAGTCACTGGGTGACACCAGCACTGTGAGGGCGAGTGTTGTCGTGGAGTAGAACAATGCCAGAAGTCAGCATGCCTCTTCTTTTGTTCTGAATGGACCTCCGCAAATATTTTAAAGTTTCTCAGTAAACAGCTGGATTAATCGTGATCCCTCAGCAGCATAAACTCCACAAGCAATACACCTTTTTGGTCCCAAAACACGTTAGCCATATCCTTTCGGTTGTTTAAGGTCTCTTTGAATTTGTTTGGTTTGTTTGGTGAATTTGTGTGCATCCATTGTTGGGATTGTTGTTTCGTTTCAGGCGTGTCATACCGAATCCATGTCTCATCTCCAGTCACAATTGATTTTTTTAAAAAAAACTTCTCCATCTGCATGATAACGATCAAGGAACTTCAAAGCTGATGCCATTCGGTGAGTTTTGTGGTTGTCGGTCAACATTTTAGGGACCCAGTGAGCACAAATATTTTTGTAGTGTAAATTGTCTGTTACAATAGAGTACAGAGAAGATCTTGACACCTCTGGAAAATTCATTGATAAATCACTTATTGTGAACCTGTGATTTTCTCTTACCACTTTGTTAACTTGATGAGCAAGGTCATCTGTAGCGACAGATTTGCCTCATTTGCCTCCTTGACCTCCTTTACCGAGCGTGGTGGTGTAACGGATAGCGTTCTGGCCTCGCATTCGGGAGGACGGCGGTTCGAATCCCCGTCCGGGCATCCAGATTTGGGTTTTCCATGGTTTCCCCAAATCACTCCAGGCGAATGCCGGGATGCTTCCTTCAAAAAGGCCATGGCTGAATTCCTTCCCATTCCTTGCCCCCATCCTTTCCCGTCTCTAAAGACCACGTTGTTAAAAAGGGACGTTAAACTGTTACAAAAAAAAAAAAAAAAAAAAAAAAATTGACCTCCTTCATTATGCACTTCAGTTCGTCCATCTTTAAATTTTCTGCACCATTCACGCACGACTCCTTCACTCATAAAGCTCTTTCCATACACTTGGATCATTCTTCTATGGATTTCTGCTGCACTGTTTCCTTCTGCTTGCAGAAAACGAATAATGCTTCGTAACTCGAACTTGGCGGGAGAACTGATCAATGCGGTCATGTTTCTGTGACTGCAGCTTGGCACATAATTAAGTCACAAATGCGGCAACAACACAGAGTGTGGTATGAGAGATGCACAATCATCTACTGCGCACATCACTCACCTGCCACTCACCTGGTCTCTATGCTGTGCAATCAGAAGTTGAAAAAAAAAAAAAAAAAAAAAAAAAAAAAAAAAAAAAAAAAAAAACCCTCATGAAAGTCTGAATAAGATTTATAAGGAAAGAAAAATTGGAAATGCTGCCTGAAAAATTTAAATATTCTGGAAGAACTAAAAGTGCTTTTTTCTATTGGATTTTTGTTCAAATTCAAGACCATAACTTATGATTCAAACGATGAATATACATAATCCTTTTTTTGTTTTGTACCTTATTTCTCCAGAATGGAAATAACTCAATAAAAAGTTTTCTATTGAAAAAAAAAAACCACCTGAAATTTGTTGCATGTCACATGTCTCTGTGACTGTTATCAAAATATTTAAAATCAATTCAAAATTTTCACTCACTTAACCCTAAAAAGCAGAAAATAATAATAAAATAAAAATGTTTTTAATGTATTGTACCAGGTTTTTATAATGAACTAAAAAGTATAAAATAATTTCTCTAATCCTTATGAAGGATAAAACCACATACAGTTTTCTCACTTCTTTTAAATTTCCAAGTATAAATTTTCAGGACACTTTAGAAGAAGTTAGAAATGTATGTGTTTTTATCCTTCATAAAGATTAGAGAAATATACTTTTTAGTCCATTATAAAAACATGGTACATTAAAAAGTTTTTTATTTTATTTTTTTTTCTATCCAAAACATGGACTGAAGCATAGACTGCAACTGAGCATGTCTATCTAAATTTGTGATTTAAGTAAGGACAATGAGCTAAGTATGAAATGTTTTTATTGAAAAAATTAAACTAAGTTTTAAATATTTTTTTAGGTTTTCTGTCTCTCCAACTATGCGGCCAAGATATTTAAATCCAATTTCTCAATTAGTGTTCTGGACATTAAAATAATTCATCATTGGATTAATTATCAGTTTTTTTGTTCACACCTTTCATTTAAATGAGGTGATTATAAATCAACACAGAGAGAATCACATCACAGTAAATAAAACCACATGCAATTAACAGTAAAGCCACCAACTGACATACTGTATGGAAAATAATTGAATCTTTTCACTAATTTGCAGTGTCTCATCAAATGTGCTGTATATATTCCCAGGAAATAAGAAATTCCAAATAAACTATGCTAAAGCAAAAGGACACTTTTGTCTTAAACAATTAACAAAATTCTGTTTGAAGGGGAAAGTAAGCGTTTCCGGACACATGTCCACATAACATTTTTTCTTTGTTTGTGTGTGAGGAATGTTTCCTGAAAGTTTGGCCGTACCGTACCTTTTAGTAACACCCTGTATACAATATATGCCGACATTACTATATATCCCAAAAGTATAGCTAATGTAAGTCTTATCTAATCTTACTCTTTTATTCGCCACCTTGCATCTTTCGGTCATTAGTGATTTGATAAACGGAAGAGACTTCGTCACATCCTTGATCTTGCCCCTGTCGACCCTCAACCCGCAATACCACCGTGTTTATTCATATCCAGTATCAGGCTTCATCTTTTCTCTCAATATTGGGTGAATATACCGTCACATTGATCTCGCAAAATAGTGGCTCACTCGTTCTGACCTAATCGAGTCAGAAATATTTATTTCAGGGATGGATATCAGAAATTTCTTTGGACAAAAAGGTGTTACTGCTACACAGAAAAGGAACCTCGATGACTCATTAAAAGTTCCAGATCCAATACCTTCGAAAGTGCGTCCCACAACTACTTCTAAATTCTCAATACCAACTCCTGACTTCAGGTTGCAACAATGTCCTTCCACCATTAGCCCTGAGTCTGCTGATATTATTAGATACTCCTGATGCTACTGACTTGGATGACGTCAACCCGCCCGCTTCGGTTTCCACCGTTAACAAGCCAAAGTTCGTTAGTAGTTCATTAGCAGTTAATCACAGCTTTGATTTAGATGAATACATAAATGATTCAATGTCAGACGAAGTCAAGTATCAATTAATAAGAAACATATGTGCTCTAAATATGACTTATGACTATCAAAAGGCCTTTTCAAAAAACTTGGCTACAAAAGTACTAATGGCTAGTATACTCGCCCAAGTTGAAGGGGGGCCTTTGTAAGTTTTGTGATCTTTTCAAATCTGTTTTTAAAAAGAGGAATATTTGGTGCTTTCGTGATAAAGGCTCATCAAGATTACAAACATTTTCATGAAGATGGTCGAGGCCATGAAAAGAGCAGTTGGCATCTAGAATCTATGAGTAAGGCTAAAAGTTTTTGTGATTCCTTAGAAATGAGGAAGAAAAACGTGATCGAACAGTTAGATAGTGGTATCACGGAGCTTGTAAATACCAACAGAAAAAAAAACTGAAATCAATTCTTGCTACTTTAATTTTCTGTGGCACTCATGACATATCCATCCGAGGAAAGAATTCGAGCGAAGGAAACTTCCAGGATTTACTTTTGTTTAGAGTAAGTGCGAGGGACAAAGTGTTGGACGATCATATGAAAACTATTGTGGAAAAGCGAAATATACATCACACAGAGTGCAAAACAATTTAATAAGTACATGTGGCTCCGTGATACAAAACGAGATTGTTGATCATCAGCGTTTTCATTACTGGCAGATGAAACGGCTGACATTAGTGGAAAAGAGCAACTGTCTGTGGGAGTACGATTTGTAGACGAGAAAGAGAACTTTACAGTAATAGAAGAATTTTTAGGGTTTACGGAGCTTACTACATTAGATGCTGAAGGAATTTCTTCATCTATTTTAAATTTTGTTGAAAAATTAGGGCTTAATATGAATAAGCTGATTGGCCTTGGCTTTCATGGCTGTTCGACAATGGCAGGCCATGAAACTGGAGTGCAGGCCAGGATCAGAGGGAAGTATCCTTCAGCTGTCTAATTTCACTGTGCATCGCACAGACTGAATTTAGTTGTCAATGATCTAACAGTGTCCAGGAAATTCGTAACACAATCGGAACGATAAACGAAGTTATTAGGTTCTATAGAGAAAGTCTATTGCGTAGGAAAACAATACCTAACATTCCACTGTTTTGTGAAACTAGATGGTCCCATAAATATAAATCAATCAGGATATTCAAATAAAACTTCTTGGTAATAAAAGATAGTCTGAATCACCTGGCATATAACAGTGAATACAATCTAGACACTCGATCACGTGCCAGCCAACTTGATTGCGCAACATCATCAACTACGTACATTTATCGTTTGTCTACACATTATATCGAGATATTCTTCATTTCTAGAGCCAATGATGAACAAACTCCAGAGTACTGATATGGATCTCCACTCAGTTTACAGATTCGTCAACACTGACTTGATAGCCAATCTTAAAAAGCAGAGAGAAAGTGATGACGAATTCAGAAACATTTTCGAGGCAGTGAAAGAAGATTGTAAGGAACTTGACATAGATGTAAAAATCTCAAAATTGACTGGAAGGCAGACCCTCGGATGCAATGTGAATGCCCATTACTCATCACCCCAAGACTATTTCAAAGTGGCAATTTACAATCCGTACATGAATTCCATAATCACGTCACTTATAACAAGATTTGAAAAAGACAAAGACATACTATTCAAAGGTGGGATTCTTCACCCACATTTAATGAAAAAGGAGAAGAAAGGTGATTTCATGAGAGATATAAAAAGTTTGCATAGGTTTTACCAAATAGACAACTTGGAAGCAGAAGCCAATTTATGGTATGACGTTTGGACAAATAAGGAGCGTTTGGAAAAAAAAAAAAACAAAGCTCAATGATATACTTGCAGAAACTATGTTTTACCCAGCTGTAAGGAGATTGCTTGTATTCTACCAGACCATACCCCCCACAACTTGCACCATAGAACGTTCTTTCGGCACACTGCGTAGAGTGAAGACGAGACTGAGAAGTATTACTGGCGAGGACCGTCTGTCCAGCTTGTGCCTTCTTAGTGTTCACAGGAAATGAGCGGAAAACCCTGGTTTCCAGGACAAAGTGATTGACTTGTTCGGCAAGAAGAAAAGAAATTTACAGTTTGCTTTTTCACATAAATGTTAGTGTTAAATCCAGAAACCAACCAATTTATAATAATTTATTTCACAGTTTGCTTTTTATATCACTACTAGTGTAAAATCTTCTGAGCTGTTTATTTTGAGTTTGCGTTCTGTATTAAAGTTGCTTCTGCATTTATGTTGCTAAATATTAAATGGTTTCAATATAGTGCTTAACGTGTTATTGTTTTGTTACAAAGGGCCAGTATAAAGCCGCGGCCGAGGTCGGCCACGTGGTCTCCCGTTCAACAAAAATAGTAGAAAAAAAAGAGAGAGAGAAATTTAGCTTTCTCAACTAGTAAAATTTGTACAAATTTTATTGTTTTGGACAAGGTGCGTTTAAACGGCAGAGCAATATGATTGCTCTGTTGTGTAACTCTCCCTGTCCGATTTCCTACGTATTCCACCCGATCGCACATTTCTGGAGTTGTTATTCCGCGTACCATTTTAAAAATAAATATTAAAATATTTCGCTTTATTCGCTCGTCAGTAGATAAATAATTTAAAACGTTAAGCATATCCCGCGTTGGTGTATATATATATCGGAATGCAATATAGTTCAAATTGCCCTGTTCTGTAACTTCTCAATTTGCTCCTGGTTGGCATAAAGGAGCACTTTTGAGCAATACGTACTTCACATGAGGCGCAGTCATAGTTTTTTAAATTAGGTTTCTCGTATAGGCTCCAACTAAATTGCCTACCCTATTCAGAGCTAGAGGGAGTGACAGAGAGAGAGAGAAATAGGGTAGCGCGGCGCGCTCTAATTCCGTTATTCTTGACGATAAACATGTAAGTGAGAAAATGTTTGAAAAATTACTGAAATTGTGCTTAAAGTTTGTTGGAAGTGCTCTCATAATGAAACACTGGATGAATATTTGAGGGGTAATTTTCGCTCCATTTTTAGGAAAAACACGTCTTTGGCGCATATCATTATTTATGACATCATCTATCCTCAACTATTTACTGTACAGCGATATTTGTGCAGGTGCATGCACGTATACATTGACATATGCCATATGTAAAATAAGTTTGAATATCTTTTAGTAGCAAAAAAGTGATAAATTAAAACGTCAGACATGATGTTGTGTTTACTGCATTCCAATGTAAACAGAAGGTAGTTTTTGAAGCGTATATGTATCTATCACGTCCTAATTCCTGCACTATGTGTCGCGGGGTGATGTAATTTTGTTGAAGCATTCAGTAGTATATGTAGATACTCTCTGCAGTGTGTCAATAGTTAAAAAGTAATAAGTTAAAACGTCATGGCATATGCTGAAGTTTAACCGCATGAACAGCGAAAATTTAGTAAGCGATAATTTTTTTCATTTCATTTTTTCGGGGGGGTGGGGGGGAGGGGGGAATCAGCAAAACAAATTCAGTATAGGCATGAGCGCCGGCAGGATTACTTTAAGGTGGGTGCATCTGTTTTTTTTTAGACATTATATATAACACTTGTTAACTAAGGATACTGAATTTATTGACAAGGTGTTGATGAAATTTTGGCGCCTTCAGTTATTAATCAAACAATGAATTTAATAATAAAATTTTTGTTTCTTAACCTTTTTCTGTGCATTCTCTTTCATAGTAGGGGGGTGCAAGTGCACCACCTTGCACCCCCCTCACGGCGCCCATGAGTATAGGTATGATATTAAAAATACCCCAATCGATCAGGTCTTGCCCCCCCACCCCTCCCTTCCCCCTACAAACTATCATATGGGCGCCCATGCCAGTGACATTGAGTATTGAACCTTCTAACTAGTTGTAATCAGAGGCGGCCCTAGCAAGTTTTCCAGGTGGTGCGAAATCTCATTGTGGCGCCCCCAAATGTTCAGTGGCTCACTCGCAGCAAAGCCGCTGGCACAGTCTTTATATATTAATAATAACTCAAAATCCCAAAACATTAGTATAGGATAGCAGCGGTATAAATGAGAAACAACTGTAAAAAGGAACAATATATGTTTGAAAAAGTTTATTTAAATTACTGTGTTGTACACAAAGCTTGCATCACGTAACTGTCAAATTCACATATTTTTTAATATTTTTTTAACAAATGAATAAGGAATATAAATCATAACTATAAAGGCTAGAATGCCATCTTCCTCGTTTTTGTCCTTGGACAATATTATTTTCTACTGAAAAAATTGCAAGATCTGGCAGGTTTATCTAGTCTGAGCTTTGATGATGATAAATTTTTAATTTACTGAAACGTTGTTCTTCTATAGCGACAGTACAAGTATGGTTGGCAAAATTCGAAGTGGTGTCTACACATTCGGAAATATATCCCGCCAAACATTTTGTTTCCTAAGTTGAACTTTTATTGGTTCTGCTGATTCAAGCCCCATCAACAATAGTTTCAGTTAGAAAGTTCCTCAACCAACTCACAACCGGATATGTCACATTTTTCTCCATCAGTTAAACTTATTTCTAAATCTGCACAGAATTATTCCAATTCTGACTTATCAGGAATTGTTTTGATAATGTGTAAGAACGACACTGTATCATTAAATCTAGATAGTTGCTTAGAATATTTACTTGAAACAATGTATTATACCAAATCACCGTTGCAACTATGAACTCAAATTGCTCCATAATCTGGCTCAGGGACAAGACCTCTGTTGCTGCAGCTGAATAATTCGTTTCCAGAAGGGCGTCACGAACTGAAGAGTAGTGATAACGAACTGCAGCGAGGCCAGAAACTCAATTCTCAAAACAAGTTTCGAAATTTTTTTGGCGATAGTCCTTCTAAGTGCTTGGATACCACTTCCTATCGCTTTGTTGATCAAGAGAATAGAACAAATATTCTTTCAAAATCCGGACAAGGAAACCGATTTAACAGATGTTTTGGCGGCACCTGCTATTACCAAATTTAATGACAGCTACATGGATTAAAAAATGCTCGAAGATATTGGTTGAGAATTCTGCTTTGGTCACCTTCGATTCCTCCTACCATATTTAATTTAATTTAATTTTAATTGCAATGGAACACACACTCCGGTGGGAATTTCCCTACACACCCCAACTTCCCCCTATCCTGCACCCACCTACATTTGCACTCTACAAATTTTAACTTTAAATTCTTTTAACGTTTTCGAAAAGTTATTCATCATTGCCCTTGGTAACCATTCTAATCCCTGACACCCTTACTAAAAAAGAAAATCTTCCCACACCCTTGTGCCTGAAATCGAGTGCGAGCTTGTGGTCATGGTCATCTTTTCCCTTCCATGAACTACTTTTCATACCTACTGCAATATCTTTCCATGCCTCATCGCCAGTATACGCCCTGTACACTCCCATGACCCTCCTCATCCTCCTCCTGTCTTGCAATGAATCCCATTCCCGCTCCTTTATCATATCTGTCACTGATTGCATTCTGCGATAATTTCCAGAAACAAATCTAGCAGCCCGTCTTTGCACCTTCTCCAACTCCTGTATTTGATACTCAAAATGTGGGTCCCATACTACACTACCATATTCGAGCAATGGTCTGACCAAAGTTTTGTAACCCAATTCCTTTACTTCTCTCGTGCAGCCCCTCATCACTCTCTCCAACAAGTGCTAGGATTTTGAAACCTTTTCCTACCACCTGTCCAATGTGTCCTGCCCAGTTAAGCTTAGTTATCAAAATGTAATGCCAAGATATTTACATTTCAAGTCTTCAGCAAGCAATTCTTTCCTCACCTTATATTCTAATTAACCTTTTGTTTTTTATTTGATGTATCTAATTAGCTGACTCTTCTTTGCATTTATCTTCATCCCATGTTTACCAACCCAACTAGATATCCTGTCCAGATCACCCCGCCACTTTCTTTGCTGTTATTAAGTCCTTGTTTAGTTGTTTAAAATATTCCCTACTACCCATGGGGAAGGAAATATATGGAGGAGAAGTGACGTTAAATCGGTGAAGCAGGCTCTAAACTCTCCTGCATGGCGGCAGCAGCGGTATTGTAACCCAAACAAATTCCGAGTTCACACTGTGTCTGATGTTCTGATTATTTCATTTTGTAATGTGCATAAGTGTTTTATAATGCCATCTTGTGTTGCATACGGTTGCACAAATAGGCAAGAGAGGAAAGAACCTGGAATATCATTTCATAGGTAAGTTGTTGAAGTGGTCAGTGGGAAATGAAAAATTGGCGCATGTCTATAAATATTTAGTCATAGCTCTCAATGGGATGATTTGTTCTCAAATTTTTGTTGGTGTAGTGTAGAAAATCAGCATACCTTGCTATTTTGCACATAATAGACTAGCATTACTTTTTAACGAGTGTTGAAAATGAGATTTAAAGGGTGTGTGTTTTACATCGCGGTTCAGTTAATTTAGTATTGCGCTTTCCTTCGTCACGTTGTAGTTTATACTGTATGATGAAATTAAATGTGTTAAATTATGCTATGCAATCTAGGAATCTTGATGAAGCAAATGATGTTACCGCAAATTCAGTTTGCGATTCAAATACGCGTGTGTGGGTATCTCTACATAGTTTGATTCTGTAACGGCAATTTAATGGAGATTGTGGTTAGGTCTAAATGCAGTCTGTACCAGAATGGTTTTGTTGTTCCATGAGGGACAAAGAATTTATCTATTACTGTTAGTAATTTCATGAGAACCAAGTTAGTGACAAAACGTGTATAGCGATGGAAACTACTTCCACTTCCAGCTATTCCCAATTTAGCTTACGATGTATGGTAACAAAATAACTATTTTTATTCTGGTCTAGGCCTCATTTCAACCTAACCACAAGTGGTAGTAAAAAACAACTGAAATATCCATTCTGCATGTCCACCATGTAATTCATTGTGGCTTTGGCAGAATTAATTTATAGTTCCAGGTCGCATAACAACCCAATCCCAGTATATCCCGGAAATTAAGCAAGATATCGAAAAAATTTATTCTTTATTTTCGATTTGTCTCGTCGTGTTATATAAGAATCCATCATTAAATTTGACTTTTGAGAAATGTTTCTTCTGCATTTCAACTCAAGACTCCTCACTTTTGATACAGATTATCTCGAGAACTAGGTGAGATATCGAAAATTTTTTATTCTTTATTTTTAATTTCTCTCGTCTTTTTAAATAAGAATCCGTCATCAAATTTGACTTTGACCAATTGTTTCTTCTGAATTTCAACGAAAACCATTTCACATTGAGGACAGAATATTTCGAAAACTAAACATGATATCAAAAAAAATTATTCTTCATGTTTATATTTGTCTCGTCGAGTACACAATAATCCATCTGCAGATGCGACGTTACGTTAATTCCAGAGGTCCCTTGAGGTTTTTGTACTATACGCCGTGTCTGTATGGGTTAGTCCCATGCCTCCCCACTCCCCCCACTCTCCTCCGCCCGCTTCACTTCATTGCGTGTGAAGGTCCCGCTGCGTCGTCTCCATATATTCCTTCCTCCATGCTACTACCCTGCTATCTCTTAACTCTGTTCTCTTCATACCAACCTCTTGGAATCCACTGTCATATCATCTAGACTTGACACTCGTTAATATCCAAATTGAACTTTTGCAAAAGTATTATCGCAAAAGGCCAGGGAGTTTCAGCTCCCAGCCCCGAAGAGTCACTTAACGGTTTGTAAGCAAACGAAATACGCTATTGTACTTCATCTTCATTTGTGTCAATAAAAGCAATGTTAAATATACGTTCGGCGTGACTGACATCAGGAGTTCAATTCAGTAATACGGAAAAGTATTTAGATGACTTATCCATAGCCAAATTTTTATACGAAGTTCTTTCGTTTTGAATACGTTTGCCAAAATAATAGACATTAGTCTCCTTATTAACAACATGGCGGAGATGCTGCATCATCAAAGGGTCATATTTTCCAAGCAGTTACAATGTACCCAAGAAGTTACCATTATTAGAAGTATTTAGTGTTTCAGATCCAAAGCTTCCTATGAAAAAAAAATTATTGAAAGTAAAACGAATAAATTCATCCGAGAATTGCAACTCATTGTGATTTTTCGTCTTCAGTGTGTCTTTATGAATACTTGTCTATTACACTGAAGTTCTTTAATCGAATCAACGCTTCTATCCAACTAAACATGGTGTGCTGGTGATTTGAGCAAGTTCGTGAGTTTTAAGACGCTCTATAAGTAGCTCCAGTCATCAGATCCTTCTTTTCCCAAATAAGAGTGAGACATTCTGTTAAATAAACAACAGAAAGAACAATATACGTTATCTGCAGATTTAAAGTAAACAAGCCATCGTCTTGTAAGTTTCTCCATTTGGCATTATTCTTTGAAAATACGTATTCGAAAAATGATGTTGATGATTTTTTTCCCGTTGCTTGATTAATTATTTCATCTCTGGCTGCAGAGTCAAAGAGAGAGACCATTTTGAAATATCATAAATTCTACTTTGAACAGGCAACGGTAGTGGTATGTCTAATACACTTCTGTCTGTAATATTTTTGAACTGCAGACGACGTTCCATCCATAGGGAAAACTTCTCGTACATGCTGCTCTTTATCATCAATCAGCCTCATCTGAAGAACTCCTATTAAATAAGTTTTCTTCCGTCGCGTGTTGAACTAGTTTTGGTGACGGCGATTTAGATGACTTCTCAATTGACAAGCAATTTTGAAGCCTTCTCAGATTTGCTTTGGTTTTGTTTTTAAGTACTGTGCGCCAGATTGGTGTTTTTTTTAGATAGCGACATGTCTTTAAAGGACACATTATGCTTTGTAAATATTTCCGATACGAACGTTTACTGCAATCGCCTTAGGTCTAGTACGGTAGAAGTAGATAAGTAGCTTCAATCTCTCCCTATGAACATGTACCCGTATGCGAATGAACTCTAAGATTACAGCCCAAAAGGATGGAAACCGTTGTTGGAGGCGCGGACCCGGAGAGTGTTAATTATGGGACGAGTTGTGATTTTCTTGATTCGAGTAACTCAAATCGCAACTCGAGGTTACGCGATTCTATGATGATATATGATTATGCATCAAATTAAAGCTCTTACGCTTATAAGCTCTTCTGAATGAACAGTTAAAATAATATGTGAACAGCAGCCTGGGTTATTGCAGAATTTTTTTCTCATTTTTCGCGCACACTATCTCTCGCTGCATTTTCGGCGCCCCCCATATGACGGCGCCCGGTGCGGTCGCACCGCTCGCACCGCCCTAAGGCCGCCCCTGGTTGTAATCAAGTGTCAAACAACTACTATCTAAGTTTTCATGACAGAACATTGTTTATACACGCTAAAACCACTCAAGGAATTTAATATTCCCATCGAAGACAAGCTTTACTGTCGAAGCCAAAACTTAGGTGACGAGACAGTACTAAGCCATGCATATTATGTGTAAAGCTTAAAGTCGACACGAAGCATTGTTAAGCGCAGAGACGCGCGGGGCAGAAAGTAATTGTTGAGTTAGTCTTCAAGGGGCCGCGGAAGAATCGGTCGCGAGTATGGCCGCTGCCGTAGTTGGTATTATGTTAGCCGTGCGCTCTGTATTATGGTATAGCAGACGTAAAAGTAACAAAATGTTATATGCAAATCACTAAAAGTGCTTCGTGACGATTGACCCGCTGAGTTGGAGTTGTGACGCAGTTTACGAGGGTCGTTTGAAAAGTCCGTGCAAAAAATAAAAACTATAGTAATAATAATAGTTTAATTTAATTGCAATGGAGCACAGGCTCCGGTGACAATTTCCCTACACACCCATCTTCCCTCTATCCTGCGCCTACCTACATTTGCCCTCTACAAATTTTATCTTTAAATTCTTTCAAAGTTTTCGGTAAATTATTCATCATTTTTCTTGGTAACTCATTCCAATCTCTGACACCCTTACCTAAAAAAGAGAATCTTCCCACACCCTTGTGCCTGAAATCGAGTGCCAGCTTGTGGTCATGGTCATCTTTTCCCTTCCATGCACTACTTTTCATACCTATTGCAATATCTTTCCATGCCTCATCGCCAGTATATGCCCTGTACACTCCATGACCTTCCTCATCCTCCTCCTGTCTTGCAATGAATCCCATTCCAGCTCCTTTATCATATCCGTCACTGATTGCATTCTTCGTACCTGTTTGGGGTAAACCTTTTTTATTTTTCGACATAGGCTCCTTTTAGGCTTATACACTTCATCCAACGATGTTCTAGTTTGTTGTCCCCTTCCAAATAATAGGATTTGTCCAAGTCTGCAAAATATCAATTAGTGTGTGCAATCACCTACTCGTTTGAGTAAAATCTTTGTCCCGCCAGCCATTTCTTCAAACTGGGGAACAAGTAGTAGTCCGAGAGAGCCAAGTCTGGAGAATAGGGGGGATGTGAAACGAATTGGAATCCTATTTCCATTAATTTTGCGACCACAACTGCTGAGGCGTGTGCTGGTGCGTTGTCGTGATGAAAAAGGACTTTCTTGTGGACCAATCGCGGGCGTTTTTTCTTGCAGCTCGGTTTTCAAACGGCCCAATAACGATGAATAATATGCACCTGTAATACTCGAGATAGTCGATGAGGATTATGCCTTGCGAATTCCAAAAGACAGTCGCCATAACCTTTCCGGCCGAAGGAACGGTCTTCGCCTTTTTTGGTGCAGATTCTTCCTCGGTAACCCTTTGTTTAGATTGTTGTTTGGTCTCAGGAGTATAGTAATGTATCCATGTTTCATTCACAGTGACGAAACGACGCTTAAAGTCCTCCGGATTCTTCTGGAACAGCTGCAAACCATCCTTGCAACACTTCACACGATTCCGTTTTTGGTCAAGCGTCAGCAATCGTGGCACCCATCATGCGGATAGCTTTCTCATGTCCAAATGTTTATGCAAAATATTATGTACCCGTTCAGTCTAGACGCACAAAGCACTAGCAATCTCACGCACCTTAACTCTTCTGTCATGCATTACCATATCATGGATTTGATCAATGATTTCTGGAGTCATAACCTCCACAGGCCGTCCAGAACGTTCAGCGTCACTTGTGCCCATATGGACAGTCCAAAAATTTTGAAACCATTTATAAACTGTTCTAATCGAAGGTGCAGAGTCACCATAATGTTTATCAAGCTTCTCTTTAGTCTCCTGAGGCGTTTTGCCTTTCATAAAGTAATGTTTAATCACCACACGAAATTCTTTTTCGTCCATTTCTTGAAAATTACTCGACTTCCTTGATTCACACGAATGCCAAACACAAATAAATAGATCAATATGGCTGAAACTTGGTGTGCGTTCATTCAAGAGATGCTACTAACTAAACGTGACCTCGATACGCGCCTGTGGTGCCATCTCTCGGACTTTTCAAACGCCTCTTGTATAGACTAAGTGAATGAAAGCGTGGTCAGAACCTGCAATTTGAAGAGATGAAGTGCCGTATAGCCTTTATCCGCGGTCAAATTGAATAAGTAGATTAATTGGTGGTGGTTGGTGTGTATATACAAGTTTGTTATATAAATCTGAAGTAAATTTAAAGGCGACCTTTTTACTTAGTATAAATCTAACCTGCAATCTAGAAACAATGAAACCAAGTATTATCGCCAACCACACATGCATCCGATCGCCTGCACAGTGAGCGAAGTAATTAAATCGCCACACTTATTTTCTCGCAATAACATAAGCTATCACTATTTACAGTTTCGTTAATGTTTTTACGTGATGGGCAGGCACACAAAAACATTAGAATTTACGGTTTTGGAATATAATTTATCGAGAACTTCATAGCTTATCGGCATAAAAATAATCCTATAAACTGTCCAGCGACGTAAGCCAACACTAGGTGCAGTTTAGTTAAAATGCGTCCATCAAATTTTGAGTGATGTGGGAAGTAGGCCTAGAGACAGACAAAAATTCCAAACGTTACATCTCTATCATCACTAATATACATTTCAGTGTATATTTTTGAAATAAATTTCATGTACAGACACAATTTTTAAACAATTTTATTACATAGTAGTATAGATTTCCCGTTCACACACATTCCTAAAACATACTTAAGTTTATGGAGATGTTAGACCAATCATCTTATATTGTTTCTTGCCTCCTTGTGACTGGAATGTCTATAACTATATATACAATTATAAATCTGTAAGCGAGCTGCGTTTGTCTGAGAGTTTTAAATGCAAAATCCACTGCAGCAACTTTGATGGTGTTTTCAAATTTTGAGAACTTATGGTAGGCCTACAGATTAAAATCTCCGAAAATAGCTTATGACTTATATGTGTCGAAGAATGGAGCGAGAAATTGTAGTGATTTCGAAATGGAATTTAATTACTGGAAGCACGAGTACGTAAATAAACGCTCAGGTGCCCCAAACAACACTTGCATACTCAGGGGCCATCCAAAAATTACGTCACACGAATTTCATGATGTTTGGACCCCTCCTATGTCACAGGTTGTCACATTTGTTGGAACCTCCCCCCCCCTTTTCCACTGGTGTGACGTCACATATTTTGCAATTTTAATTTTATAAATTAAAACAGTACTTTCAAAATGATTTATTTATTTCTAGTTAAAAAATCGTATCAACAATAAATCAAACATTTAAGAAAATATAAAAAAACATAAAAAATAGAATTAATGATACAAAATTGAGTCATCATGTGTCCACGGATTTTGTACCCATTCCTTGATACTGTTTATTATTGGCATAATAGTTACTTCATTTTTGATTTCGATAGTGTTGGGAACATTCGATGTGTCAACATCAGCTTCATCCAAACATAAAGCATTGTCATCGTTTAATAAGCAAAGAACTTCCCTGTTTCATCTAGCGGCAATGCTTTATGGACGTATCTTCATGATGGGGAAAACCTCTAGTTGCCTCTTATGTAATTGCTTATGTTGGTTAGTGGTTTTATATGATGAAAAATATAGTCCACAGATGCCACATGATCGTTTAAATAAGTATGCCTCGACACTGGGGCAATACGAGCCAAAACGTGATACAAATTATGCATGTGATGCCACAAAGTTTATGACACGTCCCCCCCCCCCCCTTGTCACACTTTGTTGGTCCCCCTCAAGGTGTGACGTAATTTATGGATGGCCCCTTAACATGTATAACAAGTGGGAGGAAGGCAGAATCAACATAGCGAAGTTCCCCATTCACCTGATATTCCAAGCACCTTACCACCCCAGATCCTTAAGCCTCGTATCCACTTGAGCACGCTCAGGTGAATGAGCCGCTCATTCCTTTGAGCGCGCTCGTCTGAGCGTGCTCAAGAAAAAGGAAATTTTGGTCGAATGAGCCTGATGCCAATGCTCAGAAAACGCTCGGCTGTTGTGTCGTCACGTGTGCGCGCGGCAGATGCGGCCTTTATTATTAAGACCCTTTCACACTAGCGGTCAGCTCAGCTCAGGTCAAAAATCACTATACAC
>JARYHS010008075.1:84866541-85027886 GCA_031002005.1 Vandiemenella viatica
TCCCTATGTGGATACGTTGATCAAGCAGTGGAGGACATAAATAGAAACACACCGACATTCAGAATAAAATACTGAAAGAACTTACAAAATGCAATAACACTCAACCAACCAATTTATCCATCTTGCTCTCTTCCAATAAACACCAAATATACAAAATCATAATGTCCTTTTACAAGGATGGGAAACACTCTAACATAAATCTAAAACAATTAGGAAAACCAACTGAAAATGCTGGGAAAATCGTATACCACTCGATCAGAAATATCCTCGCAAAATTTCATCATCTATAAATCATACTAGAATGAGTGCCAGTGTGAATGGTTAGGGTACAAGTGCTCTTCATTGACCAACTGTCTGGATAATCCTACTAATTACTCGTATATAATGAACTGTGTACTGTACTGTATAGCTCTACTCAAATAAATTTTTATTGACTCATGCTTTTCCAAAAATTCACTAATTCTCCGACATTTCACCAACCTCCAACAGCTAGTGGAAGAAAGAAGACGGCGTCTTTTCGTCCAAAGGTATCTCCTGCTGCAAAGTCTTGAGTACCTAAAAAACACTCCTCCCTGACCGTCAGCAACAGTAAATGACAAATATGTATATGTGACATACCTTGTCAACAATGTATGACCCTTTGGCAGTAAGCTGCCTACCGGTGTATCCATGACCCGGCCAACCAGTTCAACACCTTTGCCAGGAATATTTATCTGTTAGATGGCCATCTTCAAATATACACCTGGGACAAATATACTTTCGACGGTAGGGTAGGCCGTGCATTCTACAGCCCCGAGACACGAGACGCTCAAAGGTTCGCCTTCCAGCACATCTACCAATCTACTCGGCGGAAGCCATTGCCATCAACCAGGCTTATATATGCAATAAGATACTAATACTCACCGATTCACTTAGAGTTCTCCGCTCCTTAGCCATACCCGTTATACTCAATGACCTAATACATTCCACATCAGCATAATCCAGCAGACTGTAAACTTAATCAACGCGGTTCCACCGTTAATTATATCTGGATACCCGCGCACTCTGAAATTAGATATAACGAGCACGTCGATGTGTTAGCCAAGGTGGCTTGTAACAACACAATTGATTATCAGGCAGCAATGCATACCAACAATAGACGAGGAGCTTGAATGAATCGAAACAACACAGAGGCCGACAGTACTCTCTAGTACAGACGTACCATCCACGAAGATCTTTTTATTCAAAATGGAACTCTCAACGACGATACATCACATCTATCATCCGTATGAGATTCAACCACGGCGCCTTCCGTAGTCACCTTTATCGCATCCAGGCGGTAACCACACCCTACTGCACATGTAATGGACAAGCACTACAGGACCTCAATCATTTATTCTTCAGCTGCTCTAATTTTCACCAACAGCAAGCAACTTTCACCAAGTTCTTGTGCGAGCACAGCAGCCACTGCCAACCAGTATTACAGTATTACTCGCTACAAATAGCAAAAAAATCTATTGTATCATTTAGGACTATTTTAAAGACATTGATATACATATTTAATGCATCTTTATTTCTGAATATTTTTAAAATTTTAAAAGCAGTTGTTCTTAACTTGTACGAGGGTGAGACAAATGAAAACCTTACGTTTTTAATAAAAAATCTAAATTTCGCGCCGTTATCCTGTAAGTTGGTAAGCGTTCTACAAGCAGCGTGCAGAATGACCTGTAGGTGGCAGCATAGTACAGATGCACAAATACCGTCGCAGTATCAGTATAAAGATGGCTGCCCCACTTGTGACTTGCACCAGGGAAGAACAGCGTTCTGTTATTCGGGTTTTGAGTAGTGAAGGTGTGAAACCTTTTGAAATTCATCGAAGAGTGAAGGTTCAGTACGGTGATGCATGTTTGTTATAGAAGAAAGTCTACGAATGGAGTAGAAAGTTCGCAAATGGTGTGACTTCAGTGGAAGATGCTCCTCGTCCAGGTCAGGCACAACGAGTTGTGACTCCACAGAACATTGCAGCAGTTGAAGCCATAGTGATGAAAAACCGCCGAGTGACATTGAATGACATTGCAGCATGTTTAAAGATTAGTCATGGTTCAGCACAGTGGCGTAGCTAGGGGGGGGCGGTGGGGGCGGTCCGCCCCGGGTGTCACCCGTTTGGGGGTGACACCCGCATTTCGAAAATAATAATCGAAATTAGTGTGATACAAAAAAAAATAAAAATTTTAATATACTTTTATCCTTTGGTGTCGAAACACGTCTACGGTACCTTTAATGTTCTGAATATTTCTTTTTAAGTTGATCTATCGCTTTTTCAAATACGATCCAATACAATAGAGTATAATAATATATTGGCTACACCGCGCGCTTAAACAATAGAGCATCGCTCTTTTGCTCCAACAATCACAGGAACTCGTTGTGCTTGCGTCCGTCACAGTTGTTTGGTTTGTTACGAGCGGCGGTGGATATAATGTAAGTTTTCTTGTATTAAGAGAGGAAGTTTTAAAAGTAAAGGATATATTATATATATATCTAAAATTGTTAAAATCATGGTAATTAGGCAGTTAAATTGTAATTCCTCGAAATTATTATTTTTAAAAATGTTAGATTTTCCTTCGAAAATGAAAAAAAAAGCAACCAAGCGTATGTTGGAATACGCGTAGTCTAGGCTTCAAAATTGTTTTGTTTTTTAGAATTCTATTAGCTTTCTAGCTAAGATTCACAAGTGATGAAGTATTTTTAGTAATTTTGAATTTATCATCTGACAGATTCGAATTGAGTACATTTGTGTTATCCGATATACACTCTGCGTACCTTCCTTTTGTCGACAGTGCACCTATACTCGACATAAATCGTATCATGTTCGAATTTATGCAAATAAAATGATTCGGAAAACTGCATTAAACTAGCAATACTGTTAGGTTTCAAGTCAATCCGGACGATTCCAAGTGTTATCGTCTGTCGGTAATCAGTTTTTGTAGGGCATGTGTTTAAAACAGTCGGAACCGCGTATCTTGCTAGCGAAATCGTAACATTAGTAAGGGGACATCCATAAATTACGTGAGGTGTTTTTGCGGATTTTCGGATCCTCCTCCCCCCCCCTTTCTGGTGAGACTTCGTGAAGATCTGGTCCCGTCAGACACCCCTCCCCTCCCCCTACGGATCGTCTTCGCAACTTTTTGAGACCTTTTTTTCTAGGTCTCACCCTCCCAAAGCCGGTTACACCCACACTTTTCGACGAAATACCCCCCTAAAATCGACATTAGCGTCATTTGTAAACCCTTTTTTTTTAGCTCTACAGTCCAACACAATTTTTAAAAAAATTGGTGAGATTTCGCTGGACCCCGCCCCTATTTCACCTCACGTAATTTATGGATGCCCCCTTAGCACTTTAACTCTAAGTTCATGTAAGTTTGATATGCTTTCTACTGATTGAGAATATACAAATATGATCGCGATGAAATAAATAAGCGTATGTTTCTCTAAGAATTTTCCATCATAAATTTACAGAAGAAGATTTCTATTATGGGTAACCTCTTTGTCGAATACAGGTACCTACATTCTTATGGGTTCCTTAAATCGACAGGGATGTCGAACTTCTGTTCCTGAACAAAAATTGAGCTTTAATCATAAACTGAACGAACATTCGAGCCGTTTACAACATCTTTATTTATACGCTACTGAGCGGTGCTAGAAATCTAAAATTTACACGTGGAGATGGGCTTCGATACATATCATATTTAGGAGTCTGTAGCTACTTATTTCTTAGGCGGGTAGTAAAATACTTCACTTGTTAAGTACTTCATGTAAAGGCGGCAGATATCTCAAAGGCAAGTTCTTTTATTACCTGACCGTTGTTTTTTTATTTTAAATTACGTTTAGTTATGATTTTATATTTATTTATTCCTCTATTTTTATGAAGGAACTTAGAGTTGCTTCTCTGACTATACAGTATCCCCCAGGGTCCCACAACTTGTGGGATCCGGATCCTGGGTTTGCACCAATGGGACCCCATCTGGGTCTGGAATTGCTTCTACTTGGATCAAGCCACTTCTGTTAACTTTCCTCTCAATATCCCTTGGTCCTCCAAATACCGAGGTTGTGAAGTCATTTAAATACAGCCTATGTTAACGTTTCAGTAACAAATGGGTAGCTTTCGACTTTTTTAAATTTATAGCAAATCTTATGGTCGCCCTATAGTTACACTGGCGGAAATTAAAATCACAACACGCATACATGAATGGTAGAATTTTATGAAACTTTGAAAATATATCCAGGGCCATACCTAAAAGAAATAATAACAAATGGAAATGGATCAGGCTAAGTTATTACTTTTATAGTTGTCAGTGAGAAATGCGCCCAACTTGAGCACCAATACATTCGTGGATCTTGCCGGCATTAACACAAGTGTTCGGATGTCTTCTTGGGTATGTCTCACTACGCCTAGTGTCTTTTGCAGTCAGTTGTTGCACAGTTTGTGCTGGGTGACCATGTGATCTAATGTGTCTACTTGGTATCCTAGAAATGCTCTATTTGGGACAAATCTGGGGACCGTGCTGTCCATATTGTGATCGAAACTCCTTGCAAGGCTTGTGTGACGATACCGCAGTATGAGGACGGGCATTATCTTGTTGGAAAATGCGATTCGGATGTTGAACATGTTAGTGTGGGCTGTCATTGCCTTCAACAACAGCCGACTCAGTCATGCTATCGAAACTGATTGCCACCAAAACATGACACCGGTGGCGGCACTTGCGTGAGGTTCTGAAATCACAGCAGATAAGCCGTTTCTCCACTACGCCTGCGAACATGTCGTCGATTATCACTTTGCCACAGACAGAATCGAGACTCGTCTCTAAACACAAATGTACGCCATTCACATGTACATTTGTGTTTCGCATTACACCAGGGTAGATGATGGTGGCAATTAAATTAGATTAATGGGACATAATGCAAAGGGGCCAGAGAGTGTAACCCAGCTTCAAGCAATTAGTTTACAATCATCCGGGGAGGGGCGGGGGCGAGTGTGACTATGCGTAACCACTACTTAGATCTGGCCTGCAGTCAACCATCTGCCAGCAACAGCCACCCACACCGTTTGGCAGTCTTCACGTGCTGTTATCCATCTGTATAGACCATGCCTGCTCTAGGAGTATTAGAGCCTTCTTTCAACCACTGTGTAACAAGTCTCTATACTGCCAATTCTTCGGGAGATTTCACCATATGATGGATGCACCCTTTAAAAAAACATGTCAACTCTCCGACTCTCTCACTGTTAGACATTTGGGTGTAGAGAGTTGTCACTCTTCGCCTTGGCATACTTAGCAAAAAAATTTGTGGGCAACCACGTGTCATGTGACACCACACTGTTCGCCACTTATACGGTAAAAAAAAATATATATATATATATATATAGCACCGTAATTCTCACATTATTACATATAAAACTTTTAATTTTAAATCATTTAATACTCTACATGCGGGTATATTTGGGGCCAAATTTCATTCGTTTATCACAACACCGTCTGGGTGCTGGGATTTTAATTTGCACCAGTTTGTGTATCAGTTTGCTAAGTGTAAAGGTCGAACTGCACTTTGCCAATACTGGCCTGTACCGTAACCGCAACGACAGCCGGCCGAGTGACGGCTCGCCCCCTCGCGTCCAAACTTTTCCATAGCTCGCCCGTGTTCCTACCCGGTCTTTAGTCTCCTTTAACGTTTACAAGTGATTGTTTCAGGGAATCAGTGTTGGGGATGACGGGTAGGTTTGACACCCTATTTTATTATAGAGTACTGTACTTTATTCTGCACAGTTTTGGTACAAATGTACATTAAAATACTTTTTTATCTGACTCACGTAATCACCTAACTGATTGATATTTTATGTACAAAAGTAGTATCCCAGCGCCAGAGGCGGCCCTAGCAAGTTTTTCAGGCGGTGCGAGATCTCATTGTGGCGCCTCATATGTGCAATCGCTTATTCGTGTTTAAGGTGTCCGTTTGACAGGTTGAAGGTAACATTAATTTTTTACATCCTACGAAAATTATAAACGTAAAAGTATGTTTTCTTTAATACTGTATTTGTTACTGTTTCACGTCGCTGGATGGCTTAGGATAAAGTAGTTTACGTGGGATTCGAATACGTACTCGTATATGAGTGCGTTATGAATTACAATCAAGCAACGCAGAGGACAGAAAACAGTCTTTATATATTAATAATAACTTCAGAAAGATTAGTGTATAGGATAGCAACAGGCCCGGCATTAGGGGGGGGGGGGGGATAAGCGGGTCAAATGTACCCGGGCCCGCCGGCTGATGGGGGTCCCCGATCACCGGCTGCAGGGGCCCCCAGGCCTCGAAGCCAAGAATCCGCTCACTGTCGGCCGGCCAGTTTGTAGAGCTAAAAAAAAGTCGTCAATTTTACCTCGTGCCCGTCACGTGTACGTCAAATTTACATAGTTTTTAAGAAAAATGTCTAAAACAAACAAATGAGGAAATAAAATCATAACTATAGGGCTTAAATTGTCAACTTCCTCGTTTTTGACCTTTGGAAATATCATTTTCTATAGTTAAAATTGCAAGATCTAAAAGTCTATCTAGAGTCCGAGTTTACCGTAAATAAGTTTTAATAAATTTTAATTTATTGAAACTTTGGTCTCCTTTAGCGACAGTTACAGGTGTCGTTATCAACATTCGAAGTGCTGTCCACACATTCGGAAATATATCGTTAAAAAATCGAAATAAAGCGTAAGTGCGATGTTGAAGAAGTTATGTTGGGAAGACCTGGAACACCGAAGGCGTTGCTCTCGACAGAAGCTAATTGAAAAATTCACGGCTGACTTGTTTCGGAATGACAGCAAACAAATATTACCACCAACAAAATTCATATCTAGGAATGCCCGCGAAAAGAAGATAGGAGAAATCAGGGCCAGAACAGATTTATTTCTGTAGTCATTTTTTCCACGAGCGATTAGGGAATGGAATTGGAAGGAGTACACTTAAAATCTGACAGGAGTAGTTCTCAATCAATCATTTTCGCCATCCTGATCTGTGTTTTCCATGGTTTTCCCAGATCGCTCCAGGCGAATGCCGGGATGACTCCTATAAATAGTCCGTGGGCGCGTATATCCCTTCCTATGCTCAAATGGTTACACATTAGGAATGGTGCAATGCACCCCTCGCCACCTACTTTTAGTGACTCGCGGAGTAATAGTAATATCCTGCTAACCATTTTGTTTCATAAGCTGAACTTATATTGGTTCTGCCGATTCAAGCCCCATCAACAATAGTTTCAGTTAGAAAATTCTTGCGTCAATTCAAAATCCGATATGTCACATTTTTCTCCATTCGTTAAACTAATTTCTAAATATACACAGGATTATTCCAATTATTACAATTCAGGAATTGTTTTGATAATGTGTAAGAACTACAGTGTATCATTAAATTTAAAGAGTTGTGAAAACTGAGTGACCTACTCCTTAATTGTGCCAATCAGATACTAAAACACGTTCACTGTAAACAATTCTTCTAGATCTGTTGCTATCTCATCTACGGCCTCGTACTCAAAAATCTCTTCTTCGTTTTGTATCTAACTGACTTAATAAAATTGTATGTCCGGTATGAAAAGCAATTTCTCACAAATTCCAAGATCTTTCACAGCAATTGTGGAGCGTTTCATGAATCCCTATTCATCCTGGATAGCCTTGCTTACAATAAATAATACTTGAATCAATACCAAATCGCCATTGTAACTATAAAATCAAATTGCTCCATGAGTTGGCTCAGGAACAAGGCTTCTGTTGCTGCAGGTGACTAATTCGTTTCCAGAAGGGCATCACGAACTGAAGAATAGTGATAAACTGATAACGGTCTGCAACGAGGCAAGAAACTCTATTCTCCAAATGAATTTCGCAAAATTTTTTGGCTATAGTCCTTCTAAGTTTTTGCACATCACTTCCAACCGCTTTGTTGATTGAGAGAATCGAACAAATGTTCTTTAAAGAAATCCGATAAAGAAACCGATCTAATTGATGTTTTGGTGGTACCTGCTATTACCAAATTTAATGACAGCTTAATGGATTAATAAATGCTTGAGAAGATATTGGTTCAGAATTCTGCTTTGGACACCTTTGTTTCCTCCTATTATATTGGATCCATTGTCAAGTCTTTGGCCTCAAAAATCGTTCATATCCTAATCGAAATTTTGCAAAGTATCATCAATATACAGGCCAGTGAGTACAGCTCCCAGGTCCCAAATAGTCACTTACCAGCTTAAAAGCAACGAAACACTCACGCACTTTGACTTCGTCTTCATTAGTGTCAACAAAAGCAATGTTAAAGGTAATTGTTCGACGCGACTGACAACAGGAGTTCAATTCAGTATGATGGAAAAGTATTTAGATGACTTAACCATAGTCAAAATTTTAATAAGAACTTCAATAGTTTTAAATACATTTTCCAAAATAATAGACATTAGTCTCCTTATTAGCAATACGGTGGAGATGCTCCATCATCACGGTGTCATATTTTCCTAGCAGTTGAAATATATCCAGTTAGTTACCATTATCAGTAGTATTTAGTGTTTCAGATCCAAAATTTCCCCTGAACAAGAATTATTGCAAGTTAAAAAGAATATTTTGGACATCATTCATTCGAGGATAGCAACCTACCATGATTTTTCGTCTTCAATCTGTATTTACAAATGCTTATCTACTAGTATTATATTGAAGTTATTCAGTCTAATCAACGCTTCTGTTCAACTCAGCGTGGTGTGCTGGCGATTTGAGGAAGTTTCGAGAGTTTTGAGATGCTCTGATAAGAAGCTCCAGTCATCAAATTCTTTTTTTTCCCCAAATAAGAGTGAGACCTTCTGTTGAATAAACAAGAGTAAAAACAATTTACTTTACCTGAAGATTTAGAGTAAGCAAACCATCTTCTTTATAAGTTTCTCCTTTTGGTGTTACTCTTTAAAATGCGTTTTTGAGAAATGACGTTCATGATTTTTTCGTGGCTTAAATAATTATTTCATCCCTGATTGCAGGGTCAATGAGCAACCATTCTGAAATATCATCATAATTTGCGACGGTGTATGTCTGGTATTTTGAAGTGCAGGCGACGTTGCGGTCATAGCAAAATATTCTTGTACATGCTGCTCTTTATCATTATGAGCCTCTTTTGAAGAACTTCTATAAAATAAGTTTTCTTCCGTCATATGTTGACCTAGTTCTGATGACGACGATTCAGATGATATCTCAACTCTAAGAAATTTTGCAAGCAATTTTAAAGCCTCCTCAGTTTCACCTTCGTTTAGTTTAAAAAAAAAAAACGATGAAGAAGAAGAAAGAAGAAGAAATAAATGTAGACACGTTAATTGCAATCACCTAAGGTATAACATTGTAGAAGTAGATACGTAGGTTGAATCTCGCCTCATGCACCTACACGCAAATGACTGAGCCGGATCTAGAGGGGAGGGAGTGGGCAAACCGTGGAGCTTACCCCCGGCCGCAAAATCATGTTTAAAGGGGCAGTAAGTGACACCGGAACGTGCTAATTATGGGACGATTTGTAGTTTTCTCGAATGGAGTAAATCGAGCTGATTCTGACTTTATGTTAAACGGAAGCTCTTACGTTTATAAACTCTTCTTGATGATTAATTTATTAAAAAATATATGTGAACAGCAAGCTGGATTATTATAGAATTTATTTTTCATTTTTTGCGCAAACGATCTCTCGCTGCCTTTTCGGCGCCCCCCATATGACGGCGCCCGGTGCGGTCGCACCGCTCGCACCGCCCTAGGGCCGCCCCTGCCCAGCGCAGTATTAACAATATCAACGCAATCTCAATGAAATGTCAATCACTCGCACTTGACGTGTTTGTTTTGTCTGAGGTTATTTTCGATTCACTCAATACTTTTTGTTAGTGAAGAACGAGATTATAACATATTTTAATTTAAATATAAGTGGTAAACATTTTGTGTAGTAAAAATAATATTATCTCAATCTTCTAGTCACAGAGTTTCTTATTTGGAAACTCGCAGTGCTATATCGTAGTCACCTAACTTGAAAAGGAGACCTACAGATTAACGTGAAATTCAAACCACAGAGCGTCCTTCGCATTAAAAGATAAAAGCTTTGCCATTGGTAAAAGTCAATTTTAAGGCCCACAAAAATTACAGTCGTGACCGGGATTTGAACCAGGACCTTCAGTTTCCAAATCGCACGCAGTAATCATTTGAGTCACCAGTCCGAATATAGGTGTGATGAAAAATAAGTTTTCAAACATGATAAAATAAACATACTCTTTTTCTGTACCATATATTTTTGCTATCAAAAGACACGAATCCACTTTTATGTGTTTGAATACATACTTTTCAGACTTCTAGATTAGTCTTGCGTCTGGTTACGGCGTGCGATTCGGGTGTCAGAGGTTCGGTTACAAATGCGGCTCTCTGCTGCAATTTTTGTGGGTCGTAAAATTGGTCTTCAACTCTGGCAAAGCTCTGATTTTTTTTAAGGCGAAGATGCTAGGACTCTTCCTACATTTTACGAACATCTGATGAACATGGATGGAAAAAAAATACTTTTTTTAAGGCAAATAATAACAAGAAAACAACATTTAGTCGTAAGATCAGGTAAATTTCCGAACTCTCTCGATGCGCTTCTCCTCATCTAGCAGGCCGATACTGATCCCCACCGTCAAAACATAAACCAATCCAATGAAGGCCGAGTGTCGGACTGAGGCCCGTTCTTCAGAGGCCTCTCTAAAACCACTTTCGATCACCGGTGAGTAACACGTGGCTAAAATCTTGCCATATTGACTATTGAACATGAAGTATCTAAAATTGATAATTTTGAAGATGTGATTTACGAGTTTGCAGCTGTTAGAGCTAAAAAGAGAAGATTGTTTTTAGTTATGTTTTTTAAATGAAGTTAATATTATAATTTTATTAACTATAATTTTTAATAACAATAAATGTTTATTTAATTGTATTTTATGAATATGATATTTTACACTTACAAGATATTATATTTTACTTAATTTTTAATTTAAATTTTCAAGGGGTGACACCATCGATATCCGCCCCGGGTGTCACCCACGCTAGCTACGCCACTGGTTCAGCACACCACATTGTGCATGATGTTCTCCAGTTTCACAAAGTGTCTGCAAGATGGGTGCCACGGCAGCTGACTCCTGAAATGAGAGAACGACGTGTTGATGCTTGTGAAGAACTTCTTCGGCGCTTTGAACGAGAAGGTGATGGTTTCCTTGCAAGAATCGTTACTGGGGACGAAACCTGGGTTCACTTCCACCAACCGGAAACGAAGAGAGCGAGCAAGGAATGGCGCCATTCCTCATCACCAAAACCAAAGAAGTTTCGAACAGAACCATCAGCAGGGAAGGTTATGCTGAATCTCTTTTGGAACGAAAAAGACGTCATTTTGGAGCATTACATGCCTAGAGGGGCCACTGTCACCAGTGCATCATACACAGATCTCCTAAAAATCATCTTCGGCCTGCAATCAAATCAAAGCGACGTGGATTGCTGTCATCAGGTGTCATTCTGCAACATGACAATGCAAGGCCCCACACTGCCCGTACAACAGTTGCAACAATCATAGACCTGCATTTTGAGTGTCTTCCTCATCCACCATACTCACCAGACCTTGCCCCAAGTGATTTCCATAAGTATTAACCACTCAAAGAAGCAATGGGAGGAAAGAAGTCCCATTCTGATGAAGAGGTACGCCACGCGGTGCATGAGTGGTTGCGCGGACTCCCAAAATTATTTTTTTTTCTAAAGGAATTTATGCACTTTATTAAGCGCTGGAGTACTTGCATTGAGCGTGGGGGAGATTATGTTGAAAAGTGATACAGCTTTGTACCACTTCTGCACAATAAATAATATTTAAAAAAATATTTAAGGTTTTCATTTGACTCACCATCGTAATTCCACCAGGGTCAAATATAAAAATAAATAAAATAAAATAAAGAGATATCTGATTTTATGTCGACACATTATATGACTAATAATGTAAACTGATGTACATAGAACATGTAAAGAAACTGGAATGTAAATTGTTGTAAAATAAAATGCAACGAACTTGGCTGTATGGCCGATAAGGCCGAAACCATTAAATTATTTTAAAAAAAGTGCCGCTGATCACTCTATATTCGAGATGAACATTCCTTTCAAGAAGTACAAGAAAGGTCACACTAATACTCTTTGGATTCTGCTTAATTTATTTGACTTTAGTTGTTTAATTCTTCAGTTTTCTGAAATGAAGTAGATTAAAATAAACGGAATACTTGAATCAAAGATGGTAAAAATCTTAAAACGAATAGTTCTCTTGGGAATTGTTATTCACCAGCACCAAAGAACCTCTTACTGCCACCTTTATCATTGATATTCACAGATATTAAATACAATGCTTTTCAGAGATCACAGCGAGAATGTTATGACCATGGAGGAAGGAATATTCCTTATATAGGAGACAGTTGACGATGATCGTCTATAACTACCAAACCGAAACATTGGAAGACTGTAAACCTCACTGGGGAAACTGGAGATGGTTCCTAATTATGGTGATGTCTTCAAAAATTTTAAATCAATTGCAAGTTTTCCTTCGTTATAAATATTTACGGCGGAACAGCAAATTCTTCTTTTCTGTATCCTCAGAAAACTTGAATTATTATATATATATATATATATAAAACCTATTCGTTAGACAAAGTTCGAAAATCAAGTCAGGAGAAATTCGTTGCTGTTTGAAATTTGTTTTCTCAGATTTCTGGGAGTTTGTGCATGATACAGTCGAAAGTATGTACATGTGGCTTAATTCAATATGTCAGTAATACAACACCAAAAACAAAGAAAAATAAATCTTGAAGTTCTAACAACTTGTAGTGTATCGTGTAATGTTACACATAATCCAGGCAGCATAGATTGCTGTACATATGGAATTAATTCCATACGCATGAATAATGACGTAAGTAAAAATGAGGTGATGAAAGCAAAATAAATCCTTAATCATCATATATATTATTTCTATAAGGTATTTTTTTGTCACAAGCCTGTATCTTCTTTCATACTTAACCGAAATCAATGAATGAGGTGTCATTTTAAAGCTTATGGTCTCCACTTTGGTCACATCATATTTTAAGAAATGAAGTTTTCGGAATTCGACCCTTAAAGTGCAAAAATGTCAATCTTTCTAAAATGCTGTTTTCTGTGTTACGAGTCATTTATCTCCCTGGATACGTATATGAAATCGTTTAATGTAGTATCATTTTAAAGATTAAGATCTCCGCTTTAGTGACGTCACATATTAAGACAGATATTTTTCGGAATTCGACCCTTAAAGGGCAAAAGTATCAATATTTTTGCAATGCGTAATTGTGTCACGAGTGATTTATCTCTCTTAATATCTAACCGATATAGATAAATGAGGTATCATATTAAAGATCGAGGTCTCCGCCGTGGTAACATTATATTTCAAGTGAAGAATTTTTCGTTTTTCGACCCTTAAAGGACAAAAATGGCGATTTTTCTAAAATGCGTTTTTTGTATCTCGAGCCATTTATCTCCCTGGATATCTAACCAAAATCGATAAATGAAGTAGGATTATGAGGAGTAATGTCTCAGCTTTGTGACATAATATTTTAAGAAAGAATGTTTTTGGAATTCAACCCTTAAAGGGAAAAAGTTTAAATTTTTCAATCACGTATTTTTGTGTCATGAGCGATTTATCTCCCTTAATATCTAACCGATATAGATAAATGAGATATCATATTAAAGACTAAGGCTTCCGCCGTGGTAACATTATATTTTAAGAAAGTAATTGTTCGTAATTGGACCCTTGAAGGGCAAAAATGTCAATTTTTCTAAAATTCGTTTTTTTATGTCTTGAGCTATTTATCTCCCAGGATATCTAACCAAAATCCATAAATCAAGTAGGGATATGAGGATTAATGTCTCAGCTTTGTGACATCATATTTTAAGAAAGAATGTTTTTGGAATTCAACCATTAAAGGAAAAAGTATAAATTTTTCTATAATGCATTTTTGTGTCACGAGCCAATTATCTCCCTTGATATATAACCGATATAGATAAATGTGGTATCATAGTAAAGATTAAGGTCTCTGCCATAGTCACATTATATTTAAGAAAGAATTTTTCGTTATTCGATCCTTAAATGGAATAAATATCAGTATTTCTAAAATGCGTTTTTTGTGTCCCAAGTCATTTACCTCCGTTGACAATTAAACAAAATTGATAAACGAGGTATCATTTAAAAGATTAAGGTCTTCGTAAAGTTTTCGGTTCCGTTACCACATTTTAAGAAAGAAATTTTTAAAAATTCTAACTTAGAGGGCAAAAGTATTAATATTTTTACAACGCATTTTTCTGTCATGAGCTATTTATTTCCCTTGATACCTAATCGAAATCAATAAATAACGTATCGATTTAAATATTAAATTATCCACTATCGTCACATCATATTTTAAGAAAAAACTTTCTCCAAATTACACCCTTAAGGGGAAAAAAAACATCATTTCTCAAAACTTTTTTTTTTACCTTGCTTGATAACTAACCGAAATCGATAAATGAGGTATCAATTTAAAGACCAAGGTGGCTGCTCTGGTCACACCATATTTTATAAAAGAAATTTTTTGTAATTCGACCCTTAAAGGGCAAAAGTATCAATATTAGTTATACAACGTGTTGATTTCTTAAATTTTTGTCTTTATTATATGCCATTTATCGTCTTCGATACCTAGCTGAAATCGATAAATGACATATCGTTTTAAAAATTAAGGTCTCCAGCTAGGTAAAATCATAAATTAAGAAAAAAATGTTCAGAATTTGGTGCTAAAAGTGGTAGCGCGTATGAGACTGTTCAGAGCCAAGTCCCCAGATTTCAGCAGCGGATATCACAGAGAAGTCAATAAACTTTTTTTTATTCAATAAGTAGTTTTTCGTATATATTTTTTTCTTTTACGGAAACATTGTCGTTTTGCTATACAATTCCAATGTAATCATTTTATTCGCTCAGCAACAAATATCACAGAGATGTTGATATGTTGTGTGCAATTTGTTAAGGTTGGTTTTATTCTACCAAGGTCAGTGACATTTTGTCATAAATAAAGTGTGTTTTAAATTTTCCTAACTGTTTCATAATATGTTGTGAGTATTTTGCTGTGTACCTATTACACTAAAAAAAAATATTTGCTACAAAACTACGGTTCTACTATCCATTATATTACAAGCATTCAACCTCACTATTCATCGTATTTTATTCGCGAAATTTTCGCACGGGTCGTCTAGTAAAAACTAAATTCCTCGTGCCTTCTGCTGTAACACGGAATGCCAGTTGTCAGTCTGATCCCAGGCTATATTTCAGCCTAACCACAATCACCGCTAATACCGCTTCTCGAAAATCAAAACTTCTCCCTTATGCGCATTAATACAATCATAGTATCGAGATATAGAGTTGGCCCGACTTTTTAATGCATATGTTAGGTTCAAAGACCGAAAACGCTCACTGAGCGAAAAAAACGACCACAACATGTTGTGGTTTCTTGGATACGGCCACAACATGTTTGCGGCTTATCAGTATCTACCTCTTTGTGTTCACGACGAATCGTTCCAGGCTGCGTGCATGTACATATATATGATTCTTCTTACTCGTCGCGTTACAAGGCTCTAAAAAAAAATAAAGTGAGTAGTCATGTGTGGAGAATGTGACATGGACCAAAACGCGAGTTTCGTGTTGTGGCCGTTTTGAGTTAGCCACAACACGTTTGGGCTGTTTTTTTTTTTGTAAATAACATAACGCGAATAACGTGTTGTGGCCATTTTCAAGACACCAGAACGCGTTGTGGTAGTTTTTTTTCGCTCAATGAGCCTTTTTGAGCATAACACATATTTTTATTTGATTATCAGCATTTGATTGTAAGCATGTCATTATGCATCATATTGATAAATTGTTCCTCACTGTGATGAGATAACTTGGCCTTAACATATCAAAGACTTCACTAAGTATTTTACAAGAGAGGTCATGTTTAGCAGAAAGGATAATGATGGTAGGAACAAAAAATAAAATTTTCTGGCAGGTTCAGAAAGTGGTGCAATTCCCACTTTTTCTAATCTACGACTGAATCATTGTTACGGAACACATCTAAATATTAGTGCATGAAAATTAAACAGCAGTTACTGAGATGTTTTCTAATGTGGGGTAGTATTGCAAGAAAAGCAAAATGATTCTTAAAAATCACTAATAATCCAAGAAGTACTATATCAATTTATATTTTGAATACGAATATCACAGGAAGAAATAAAGAATGTTAAGGAATGATTCGAATAATAATTTTATATACTTGGAAGTCACAAGTATTTACCTGCACCGTCCACGTCCTTGCAATATTTCAACAGAAATTTGATTTCCACCTTCATGTCCCACTATTGCCAAACGACACAGCTAAAACCAAAGTTAGTAAACATAATCCATAGATACTCATACTCCGAAATAAACTTGAGTTTTTAACCGACTTCATTACACATCTTGTATACTGACAAATGACGAAAGAAAAAAATATTATATTCTCGACCATTTTGAGCTCAAATAACTGGTGTGCATAAAACTTTTCACAAGGAAATAACTTTGGCGACATGAAAACATTTGTATAATGTAACATCATTAAAAGCCATGTGAGTTGCTTTACTGTGTTCCGTACTGTAACAACTTTTGCGTTCAGGATCTAAACTGCTATTTCACGACAGAAATTGAAAACAACGGGGAGTTTGCATGGAAGGAATTCTATATATAAAAAAAAGTTATGATAGATCTTCACGACATTTATTATAATGGATTCTGCTACAGTTATCACATAAATTTATGTCTGTTATTTAGTTGCTCTGCCGTAGGAAGAAAACGCCTAAAAATTAGTAGATAAGTAGAACTCTCCTAGGCTTCTACCTTCCTTGCTTGACCTGAACTATAGAAGGAAAAAATGTTGACGGAAAAGATACCAATTGATTTGTCGTCGAAAACCAGTTTACTTGACTATGAAGTCAGCCGTAGCCTCAACATAGAACCGAAAAATTACGTGCAACCGCACATCTAGGTATATGGATTAGTTGCAGATTCCAAGAAAAGTATTCCTGTGTTTTGAACAAATAGGGTACTCGATATGTCACGTGAAAATGCAGGATGTATGGGGAGGAGCGTAAAACTAAAGGGATATGTTTTGACTTTTGTCTAATCCTGCGTGATGCATATCTCGACTAATCGCTAGTTTCGTGGAATGAACCTTTGTCTTAAATAAGGAAAACTTTCAGCAAGTTTCACTAGTGAGTTGATAAGGAACCAAACAGAATTTGATTAACATCCGCCATGTTTTTAAATCTCTTTGCTTGATCACAGTAGCATTCTAAATCTAGACTCTAGAGGACTGTCGCTACAGTTGCGCGTTACAAATGGCAGTGTAAGGTCGTTGATTCATTTAAAACAAATGTTTTATTCATTTCTTTTACTCCATTGTCATAGTGTAATAAGTTTTAAATTGAAATGAAGAAAGGTATGCAATGGAACTAAATATAGACAGAGATTTTTGTACTGGATGACAACGTAGAATGCCGGAACAGAAGATAAGTCCATGATGTAACGATAAGAAATTCCCCGTGCGGTTCAAATCTGAGCCGACTTGCTGATCTGAAATAATTCGTAAAACGTTGCAGGAAAAAAGCAAACCGAAAACTGTGAATAAATTTCTTGTTTTCTGAATGCAATGTTGTGGATGGCCATTTTTTCCGTAGTTGCTTAGTTAGTTACTAGTTGAAAAGATAACGCCAATGCAACTGTTTTTTATTTTGTTTATTGTTGTGTCGTGCGCGTTTCACCTCTCATCAAGGCATCGTCAGCACGAATTTGCGTTTAAGTTTTACAGACATATATCATGTTCACAATCATGTAAAAATGTAATTTAATATGTGTATAAAACTGGATGTAAAACTTTAACACAGATTCGTCGCTGACGATGGCTCGATGAGAGGTGAAACGCGTACAACACAACAATAAACAAAATAAAAAACAGTTGCACTGGCGTTATCTTTTCAACAGGTTATCATCTTTTTTGCACTTATACTCGATAGATATTTAGTTTCAGATACCATATTAGTATTTAAATGGAGTTGTCAGCGACACAATAGGACCAGAAACATATTGACTAACATGAAATTTACCTGCTACTATGGCAATGAGACTGTAAAATGAGTGTGTAGCATTGTTTTTATACGAAATATAGTAGCTAAATAGTTGGTATCAATTTTCGGATAAGCCTGCCTTTATATCTACTACTGCGATATTGATATATATTGTTCCATTTTAATTATTATTTTCAATTTCCTTACTAAGCGGACGTTTTGAGATGACAGATCTCTAATGGAGATTTGGTGACTTCGATGTTTTTACTACGAAGAACATCGCCATAGGTTCTCCTTCCAATTATGTCGGGGGTTGATTTATTGGTAATCTAATTCTGTGGGATATTAGTTTAATCAGAGGCCAAATTTGCTCATCAATCTTTCGGTTGATTGGAGCAATGAAGGAAGCTTAAGTGGAACGAGCTCTCCCTTGTTTTTCTTCATCGATCGCTCATAGCAGCTTTCCTCGTCGAAATTCTGACGACCTTATATATAAGGCTTGTGTATTTACGCAGTGTTGTTAACATATAACGGTAGGATAAATTGTGTAGGACTCTAAACCATATGACAAAGACGAATACTTAAACATATAGAGTGTATTGAACAATATGATGCGATTTTATACTTAGCAGAGAACCATGTCCCTCGTCGATGTGGCAGACTAGAGAGTGTTATGTATGGGATACTTTGAGAATTTTTCGGGTACAAATAAGAAATGGTCTTTTTGCAATGGAAGAATAATAGTGATTATTATTTTGTCTTTGTTATGACATCTCATCTACTTTAGTGCCTGTAGAATAATTTAATATGCAGAAACCCATATTTTTGAAGGACTTTATAACTGATTAGGGCCTACGTACTAGAAGCCCCTGTCTGTATATATGGAAGCGAAGCCAAGTTCATATAGCACATGCAAAGTCATTGTTCAAAAGGAAAGATAAAAATAATAATAAAAATTTCACGATGTCGGACGAGGCCCATTTTCATCTATCGGGCTATGCGAACAAGCAGAACTTTAGGTACTGGGCGCCCAGAAATCCCAACCAGATTCACGAAAAACCGCATCATAGAGAAATAGTTACTGCGTGGTGTGGCGTTTCTGCGCAGGGTATTCTTGGTAATTCTTTTTTTTTTTTTTTTTTTTAATGATGCAGGTCATTGTGTCACTGTAACATCAGATCGATATGTTGTTATGTTGCAAGAGTTCGTAATACAGGAAATGCGCAATAAAAATATCCATGTACAGTCGTTGTGGTTCCAGCAGGATGGCGCAACAGCGCACACAGCCAGAAGATCCATGACAGTCTTGCGCGAAATGTTTCCACGACATCTCTTTTCCCGCTTTGGTGATGTTCACTGGCCGGCCCGTTCGCCTGATTTATCGGCGTGTGATTATTATCTGTGGGGATTCCTGAAATCCAAAGTGTATGCGAACAGTCCAAGAACTATTCAGGAATTGAAACGCAACATTCACTCCGAAATCGAGGCAATAACAGGCGACACCCTCCGTAAGGTTATGGCGAATCTGCGTGTTCGTGCCGAAGCTTGCATCACCAACAACGGTGGACACCTGCAGGACATAATTTACAAAAAGTGACATGTGTAATAAATTGTATGAAGTATTCTTCCAAGCAGTACACACTAATAATGTGTAAGTGTATTTATTCATGCTTAAATAATATGTGTAAACTGGGTCATTGTTTCTGCCGCACCCTAAAATTTCTTCTGGTAGTTTGCACTTGGACTTACAATTCTGTTAGTCGATTGTTGAGCTAAAAATAAAAGATTATGTTTCCGTTTCCTAAAAATTAGTAAATTAAAATAAAACAAAACCGTAATGCCATATGTTGACATATTGCAGTACTAAAAGTATGGATAGCACAGAAATGTAAATGTTAAAGTAGAAATTGGTTGTTGTTTTTAATTAAACTGTAATTAAGTTGCTTCCTTTTATATAATTTTATGGTTCGTTGAAACATTGAAGGTTCACTCCTCACCTAAATCATTTAATATGTTTGCATGTGTTTTAGTAAATCAACCCTAACCTGCCAAGTATAGTAACTGATCCAGAGTCATTCATTTCCTTTCACAGACTGAGAAACTAAAATAAACCAATAATAATAGGATCAAAGATCATAATGAAGAAACAATAAATGACTACTTTAACTTGAAAATTTTATTTCAAAGCAGAATTAATATATTAAAGCATTATGTCGACAAAACAAATCCAATACCGGTGTATAAAGGGGGAATGAAGTTATAAATGATTAATTCGTACTTTAACGAGTAAATTTCTATTTTAATACATAATTTATTGATTTGATAGAGGTTAAATATTATGGTAGTCATATTTTTTGTTGTAAGGCGTAAATAAATTTTATTATTAACTCTGCCTGCTGTGCAAAGCACAATCAGGAAAATAATTTGTGTTTTCGGGATGAAAATATAATTAACATATTATTTAGGCATTATTATTTAAGAAAAAGTGTACGTGAAGCAGATGAAACAGGTAAGACAGAAGTAATAACTGCAAATAGCCCTGGTTATGCGTGGTATTAGCCAATGTGCAGCTGCCATTACTGTCGTGGACGTGCTCTTCCGAGTGCAGTACAAATGCTGATTTTCGAGGAGCTGTATAAGCGGAGGGTGTGGTTAGATCGAAATGCTGCCTGGACTAGAAAGACTGCTAATATTATTCCATGGTGTGTGGTGCATTTTTAGTGAAGTAAGATGACATCCATGCCAAATACTGACTCAGACTATAATGACGTCAGAGGCGGCTCGAGACGTCTATTATCGCTAAGTCAGTAATGCGCGTAACCATGATGAAATTAGGTGAAATGCAACATGGACCAGAATGACAACTACAATTCCATGTCACACAGTGAATTTTGTGAGTAGAAGACGGCTGTTACGCTGAATTCTGACTATAGTGACGTTAGAATAGGCTCGATACGTGTATTGCTACTGGGTGGGTAGTGTCCGTAACCCAGTGCTGCCAGCCTCTTGGCTTTGTATTTCCGTAGATGGCCGCTAAAATTTCCGTAGATTTGGTACAAAATTCCGGAGACTCGCTAACTGAAAGACTGAAACAATAATTGTTGAACAGAGAATCAAAATTAAGAATGTTGGGTTTTATTCTCCGTAGAATTCTCCCTCCCCCAAAAAAAAAACCCCAACATTAGTATAGCAGCTAAGGATATTGACCTAAGTATTCAAAAATGTTAAAATTAAGAATATATTTTTTTTATTTCCGGGTCTTTAAAATTACAAAAATAATATTCCTCACTGAAATCTAAGAAATATCCCTGAACATATTTTATACATCTTCACTTTCATCACTGCTGCTATGCCTAGTAGATTTTTTATTTTTCCCTAGTGACGATACATTTTCTTTGTTGATATTAAATTTGCCATGTCTTCTGTAACAGGAATTGTTAAAAACTGAGACCCCTTTGACTCTCCGATATTGGTTAGGCCTTGTCGGAAGCCACTGCTTTGTAAGCCGTGCCAAGGACATAGTGCGCCCGTAGTTCTGAATGAAGATCTAGAAAGTCTGTAACCAAACAAAATATGAGCTTCATTTTAATCGTTGGTTCACACGAGCGGTTGCAAGGAAACGATTCACAGTTATTGACAATTCTGTAACGCATTAACACTATGCGCTCAAAGTTGAACAAAACACCAATATAAAGAAAAATCAACAAATGATAAAAAGTATAAAAAATCCGTAGATATTTAAAAAAAATCCTAACTCTTCATACAAATCCGTAGATCTACGGATAAATCCGTAGAAATGGCAGCACTGCCGTAACCTTTATCTATCGGCGCGCGTTACACCTTTGTTACCTATTTCCCGTTTTTGAGGTATACTTTTCCTTGAGCCAAGAAAACAGTTAACCATATTTTCAACCCCAAAGGAGAATTTTTTCTGCTGGCCGTACTTTGAAAAGTAACCAGAACTCTTATACTATCTCAGTAGTCGTGTAATTTATTATTAAAGTATATTTTTGTCATTAAATAATTAAGGTCATACATAATAACTTTGGCATTAAAGTTTTTTAAGGTCAGAGAAAGTCGAACCAGATCAACGGAAGTGAAGGAGGATATCTGATTAGCAGAAAAGTTGATGAAAAGAAGATGGCTTGAAAAGCTGAAATTAATAAGACGATACAATCCTGACGGGATGGGTATATAATTATAAATAGGATATTCAAGAAAATAAGCCCTGGTGCAGTGAAGAAGGAACAATATAAATTAATTACAATGCTTATGTTTTGAATAGTATAATATATTATAAAAGGAACAGTAAGATAAGTAAATGATAATTGTTTTCGTTTTGTGAAAGTTAAATCTTGCGTGTTGATGTTAGAGAAGTAATTTTACTTTAGTTAAAAGACGATATATTTTCAGCAGTGGTGTTAAATCCGGTATTGGGTATAGAGCTAAACAAAAAGCCTACAATACTATCCCGACACCGGAAATTGGAAAGATAATCATTTTTATAACAACTTAGTTAGGAATTTGGACCCTATCAACTTTCAAGCGGTCGAAGTTCCGGGTAACTGCTAGTATCTGCATCAAGTATAGCTTACCTGTTGCTTCCACAACAGATCATTGGTTTCTGCGGGCAATAACGCGGCGGATTACTCTGTACAAAGCTGGTACACAGCAGAAAGTGGAATATAGCGGATCGATGTAAAGTTGAAGCGCAGTTAGGCATAAAAAGCTTCTGGAACAGCACCTGTAAGAGCGAAATCTGTTTCAGACTGTTCAAAGATTCGTTTCGTCTTGGGCGCGTCATAGGCATACAGCTGATAAAAGAATTAAGGACATTTGGTTCATGCGTTAAGGTAAAGTTCATTTAGTTTAACGAGTTTTGTCGATTGCTTCATTTTACTTGTATGTAGCTAATGATTTCATAACGATCTAGATAGTATATACGATGTAATAATTGCAAGAATATAATAAATATTTTAAATCTTCAATAAAGTTTCATATTTGATGTAGGTTAGTAGATATAACTCCGCAGTACAATAGGGAAACTCTATATTACGTTCCCCCCCCGATTCAACACATTTATTTACGACGCAATCATAAAGTAAACAAGAATACTTATCGTAATATAATTTAGAAGCTAATTTGAATGACCAATTGTGAAAATTTATGAAGAAAACTTCTACCACCATTTCCTAGAAACATTACTTACTCTCGTGAAACTGGAAATGAAATATGAGTTTACGTTCATTCAGAAAACTTGTTTCTTCAAGAATCTAGTTTTACGTGCATATTTTTCTAGATTAGTTTGAAATAAACCATCATTATGACCATTATTAATTTTTTCGAAGATGATACAGTCAAAAACGATTTTTTTCCCCCGGTACAAAAGCGAGTAAATCTACTTAACGTATTTATAACATAACTCGTTAATATACGAGTAGGCGTACAATGTCCTGATATTGATTATATCGCTGTTGGATGGCTTAAACTTTTTCCTCCTTGAGTTCTGAAAACGTCTCGATCTGAAAGAGAAGCTATCCTAGTTCTAATTGCGATCGAGCATATCCTCCTTTGAAAATTTCTCTACACTCAAATTCTATGATTGCAGTTTATCCCTCCCCCCGCTTTTACCTTTTACGAATTTCATATTCTTTCAGTGTTTTTGATAAATTATTCATCACATTCCTTGGTAATTTATACCAGTCCTTAACTCCTTTACCTACAAAAGAAAATTTTTCCAATTCCATTTTGCTGATTCTGATCTTTTCTCTTACATGAACTACTCCTAATTATTTTACCAATATCCTTTCAAGTCAAATCACCAGTATATGCCTTGTACACTCCCATTTCTCTCTTCATCCTCATTCTATCTTCCAACGACTCACAATCCAGCTCTTTTATTATATCAGCCACTGATTGTGTTCTTCGGTAATTTTCACAAACAAATGTAGCTGGCCTTTTTTGCAGCCACACCAATTCCTGTATTTGATGTAAAATGCATAAAATGTGGTTCCCATAATACATCAACGAATTCAAATAATGTTCGACATAAAGTTTTGTAATACGCTCTTCACCTCTCCGGTTCCTCTTCTCATCATCATATCCAATGATTGATCGAATTTAAAACCTCTTGCTTCCACCTGCCTAACTGAGCCTAATATCAAATGTTATGACTAGGTCTTCAGGTCTTTTCCTACCTTATAATCGTATTATTTTATTTTGTGTAAGATGCTATGACATTTACACAATTCAATTACAATGAACAATCTAATCACACATATATACACATAATTAGCGAACAATGCCCGCAGCTGGCCACTGAGACAGGATCTCCAGTCACAACCACTACAACGTGACGTCGAGGCGCTCCAGCCATGCCACCGCCTCCGGCGTAGCCAAATTTAGGTCTTCCAGACAAAAGATTGATGCACCTAGTCAGAGGATAAATAAAATCTCGTTTGGAAGTAACAAAAACTCTGCACACACCACGCAAATTGTGTTTTTATTTGAAACCTAGCAACAGCCTCCTGCAGATGTAAAATGGCATGCTCACCAGGTGTCAGCGCTTGAACTGGTTCAAGGATTGTAAGTTAAGTTCAAAACTAACGGCGCATAGAAAACCTACTATCAACCGCTACGCGTAGAGAACAGAAACAATGGTAGCACAGTGAAGGCCGTAGTTCAGTGAAAGTAACGACTGTAAGAGCTCGTGTGTTCGTAGTGACCTGGCGACAGGTTTTTTATTGGCAGCGCATTCCGCCTTTATCGTAGTCTATCTTAATGAAACCTGTTAATTCTACCAGGTATGGGAGATTTACAGTTCAGCGTAGAATCAGAACCATGGAAGCGTTCTGGCGTACTTCACATTATACAGCAAGCTTAGCTAGAGGCGAATAACGGGCGAAGGGCCTACTAAAATTACTCGCCGAGATCGGAATGAGAACTGAGGACCTTCGGATCTCCAGTAGTTAACCACTGAGTCACCAGACCACTCTAGCAACGACTGTAATTAGCTTCTAGTCGTTCAATTTGCTGTGATTATAGATCTCCAAAATTAAATCTTCAGTCGCTAAACTACGAGATCTTCATCATTTCAGCTTCACATCTGGAAAATACGTAGCGTACTGGAGCGCCACCAAAGACCCTTTAATGAATGCAAATGATTTTCGATTCATCCTCTTCTTCTACTCATCTCTACCAGGTACTTAATGTCGCCAAAAGTGACCAGGCTGACAGCTCTCAGTATGACACCGACTCGGTAAAGCTTCAACGCTCGTTATGGTCTCAAATGACTTTTCTCCTCAAGAGCTGTCCTTATGCGTTCAAGATATTAATGTAGAGACATTGTGGTGATGTTCATGTTGAAGATAATACGGATTGCTGCCCTATAATTGTCAAAAAGCCGAGTCGAATTACAAAAATCGTTCATGTTTGGGAACAGCGTCTCACCAGCACGATATCTATGAAACGCCATTGTCAGCCAGCTAACTAATAAGCAGAGTCGGAACGTAAGATTACAGTCACGACCGAGAGTGGTGGGTGAACGGTTAACGTTCTAGCCTCGCATTCGGGAGGACGTGGGTTCGAATCTCCGTCCGAGCTTCCAGATTTGAGTTTTCCATGGTTTTCCCAAATCAGTCCAGGCGAATGCCGGGATGCTTCCTTTAAAAGGGCATGGCCGAATTCCTCCCCGTTCCTTGCCCCCAGTCCTTTCTCGCCTCTAATGACCTCGACATAGTAGGGGGGGAAAAAATACGAGACGGCGGAACGCATATTTTCGCAAATATTTTCATGACTTCATCTTCTAACTCTGGCCGTTTTAGTGTAACAAGACACAACGAATACCATTAGCTCTCACACCTGCCGAAAGAGTTAGTGTTATGGGAAGCGATAAAAAATATACCAGTGCGGCTGCTTTTACTTCGAATAGCGCATTCATTAAGCGAGAACAAATCTTCTCCGTTTTACTGCCTTCCCCATCCCTCCTGGAGATTTTTACGGAAACGCATTAATCGGCACATTTACGAATTATTTACAGGAAAGACTTAGCCAGTCTTGATACGGGATGTAGAAAACACCTTCAATCGCCAGCTACAGCTAGAAATAACAGTGGATTGCACGACTAACGAGCTGCGAGCTCCTTTGCTGTATACAGAACCTGCGGAAAACTATTCGTATAGATACCTCGTCGCGCTAAATAGTTGCACCTACATGAAAAAAGACTTTGGGCCGAATCCTCATGGAGAAAATAGAAGACGAAAACTTGATAATCCTAAATGACAGTTCGGAAACCAGGATTACTAAGCCATAAGAAAGTAGGTCCGCAGTGGACATCACCATTAATTCACCTTCGCTTGCACAACTCTACAACTGGGAAGTCCTCCAGGAACCATTAGGCTCTGATCACCTCCCCATATTGATTAGATCGAGATGCCGCAGACCGGAGGAAAGTGAACCCTCTCCAATATACAAATGGAACTTGGCTAAGGCTGATTGGATAAAATATCGTGAAACAATAAATGCATACATAGAGGAAGATAATATATCAGACGACGGAAGAAAGAGTTATAACAATAGAGAGAGGCGCAAGACAATCAATCCCAGTAAACAAACCGAGAAAGCTATACTCACGTAAAACTCCTCCGTGGTGGGACAATGAATGCAATCACTTGGTGCATGAAAGGAAAAAGACTCTGATAAACTACAAAAGGTGCAGCACAGACGAGAAATATATTACATTTATGAAAATACAGGCACGTACAAAGAAGACATTGAAAGAGAAGAAGAGGCAAGGGTGGAGAAAGTTTTGTGAAACTTTGAATAAAAACACACCTTTGACACAAATATGGAAACGTGTGAAGAGCTATCGTCATACCGTTGAAGACTATCAACGTCCTCCAGAGATTAAGCTAGAAATCGCAGAAGAAATACTTGCCAGGCTGACTCCCTCCGCAGCACACAATTACATATGGCTGCAACCAAGTACGAATCAGGAGCACTTTTTCCTCAAACCATTCGACATGACAGAATTGGAAAAGACCCTATCAAAATGCAGCAATACAGCTCCCGGTCCTGATAATATCTCATACTCAATGTTAAAACACTTTCCTATCTCCGGAAAGTCCATTCTTCTAAGCGCACTAAATAACATATGGCAGGAAGGGAGGTGCACACCTGAAATAAAACTGCCAGAATAGTACCCCTTCCAAAACCAGGAAAGAACCTGCAAGATGCAGCCTCCTATCGACCAATAATTATTCTCTTACCGTGCCCTCTCAAGATCCTAGAAAAAATGATCGAACACCGGATGGAGTGGTACATCGAAAGCCACAATCTGTTGCCAGAACATCAGTTGGAATTCCGGAAAGGTAAAGGAACCAATGAGCTATTGGCGCAACTTATAACAGACATACAAAATTTCCAGAGTAGGAATGGATATCTGTACGCCGTATATATTGATCTGTCTAGTGCGTACGATAATGTCAGCATCCTAGTATTAGCACATAAGCTAAAACGTATGAAAATCCCTCATAGATTCATAGGAAACCTAAGCGCATTGCTCCAAAACAGAATTCTAATCATCAATAATAAAACAGGCACGGCTGGTCCAAGAGAGACTAGTACTGGGCTACCGCAAGGTTCTACACTCTCTCCCTTACTGTTTAATATATGCACATCAGACTTAGTCCAGATATTAGCAGAGAACACATTCATACTACAATATGCAGATGACCTATGAATATATGCGATTGGTAACAACATACTAGAGGCCAAGAAAGCCCTCTCCACCACTCTTACTATCTTGAAAAATGGTTAATAGAAAATGGAATGACGATTGCCCCTGAAAAATCAGAAGCTTGTAGATATACGCGATACAGACTACCAAATGTAACCTCAGTCGATATAGGCTCCTACAGAACACCATACAAAAAAGAGAGCTACTACTGGATATTGGTGGGGGATGGACCCACACTAGTTCTCCCACACTTCGACTACGGATGCATGTGTTATGGAGGCGCATCAGACAGCTTGTTCAAACAACTTGATAAAGTACAGTACAAGGCGATACATCTGTGTACTGGGGCGATGCCTTCAATGCCCACAAATGCCCTCCTAGTAGAAGCACTGGAACCGCCACTGGAAATACGAAGGCAATGTTTAAGTTAAAAATTCTTGCTACGACAATTAAAAACGCCTAACAGTACTTTGACGAATGCAATAGCAACATTTGAAAGAAACTGTCAAACACTCCACTTAACGGATACCTCCGCTAGCTACGGCATACTCCGAAATAAAGCGATATCAAAACATGATATATACTCTGTCGAAACTCCAGTGTTACGACACAACTACCATGAAACCTACACCTATACTGAATATACCATTTTGGGAAAACTCGAAGCACAATAGTGCTTTATTAGCCGACCATAACGACGCAGAAAATGATGCAGGTCACATATACACGGGTGGCTCCAAGACTGAAGAGGGTGTAGGGTGTGCATATGTAGACACACAAACTACAAATGTTGGCAAGTATTTACTCCCGAAGGAAGCAACAGTATGCACCGCAGAAATGACAGCTATCCTAAAGGCATTACAATACGTGCAAGAGAAACCGCAAAAGAATATTATCATCTGGTCAGACTCAAGAAGCGCGATCGAAAGACTCCACAACCTACATACTGGTAATGGGAGAAATACTGTATATTGGGGTATAAAATTACGGAACAGTAATAGCACCTACAGAGCGCCCAAAAACAGGTACATTTCAATTGGATCAAAGCACACACAGGCATACAGTATCAGGAAATGAATTGGCAGGTACATCAGCCAAAGCGGCAATAAAATCAGGAATACACCACAATCTAATCGCAGCGACAGACATAATATCTACGATTAGGACCACCATAAGAGATAAATGGACCAACATATGGAGGAAAGCTACAGAAAATAAAGGCAAACACTACGGTTATTTACACCCAACGATACCAACCAAACAGTGGTATCAAAGATCTTACGTAACAAGAAAAACTATGAGCATTATAGCTAGGTTAAAATTCAACCACGGTTGCTTTCCTAAACACTTATACAGACTACAACTAATATCTACTCACCTATGCGGCTGTGACGAGACAAGCGATGGAGATGTGAACCACGGAATATTTTCGTGCAAAAGACACTGGCAGCAGTCCACCAAACTGATGGAAGACCTACAACAACGAGGCATAAATCTCCCAACAAACATCTTGAATATTGTCTCTGCACCTCGAACCTTTTAGCTACGGAAGACCAAAGAGTATACGTTCATAGTGTAGCGGATTGGTCGGTTGGGCAGATTAATTGCTTACCTTGCATAATTTTAAATCACCACCTTCCACTACCTTCTGCAAAGCATATATATTTATTTCATGAAACAGAGGTGAAACCATTACTTCTGTTATTAGTATTTGAAAAGATCCTAAAATATTGATTTATTTGGTACTCGTGAATGCTTACAGAATGCTTAATCTTAAACATCTGTATGAGCAAAAATAAAGTTCAACGCAATACCTCGTCTTACAGATGCAAAATAGCAAACAAACAATTATCGTTAATTGATGCTAAGAAATTGCAATACATGTACATGAACTTTACAAAGATTTACAGATTTCAGATGCAACTGAAGCAACAAACTCTCTTATGCACATTGAGAGCGATTCTTGTATTACAATGAAAACAAGTTAACATCAGATTTGACTGGGTTTTACAGGGCGCCAGGGAATTGAATTGTTCCCACAAATAATAGTTATTGAAAGTTTCCAAACATGGAAGTCAGTCTTTCAATTCATACTAGGAAAATAAAATAAAAAAGCACTTGGCTTTTAGACACAACTAGCTCAGGAATTAATGTCCGGCGCATAAGAACTTACTCATTAGACCGTCAAAGGGCTGTCTCAATGATTCGCCTGAGTACACACTGTTTCTCGAGGTATAATTACCGTGTCTGTCTGGCTGCACGAAGCGTTGCAACAAGAGCACTATCGTCCCTCAAATAGCGCAACTGTCCGGGGTCTGCAAGGCACTTGTCACGTCAACCAGCACATGTGACAACATCGATCGGGCTTGGCACTCAGTCATCTAAGCCTCCAGAACGAAATCATCCGCACTCCTCTGGCAAGCAGTCGCCAGGGCGATCGTTCTAGACGAAGTCCCGTTTTCTCACCTCTCAGAGCTCGTCTTCCCTCCTCCTCGGCGAGTATCATGGAAACACAAATTTGTAAAATTTCCAATCACGTGAGGAATTAAACACACCGGATTGGCTTCGCAAAAGTATCCCCTCTTGCCGGCTAATACATTGCCTCTCATTTGCTAAGAGTCTTCGGGTTCTTTCGGGATTGCTCGGGAGGATGTGTAGGAATAATTTTTCCACGATGCACCGAGCAAACGACCCATTCAAGGATTCTTTCTGCAAAAATTCCAGTGGCCATCCTTTCTCCCCGGGATTTTAACTCGCTGGGCTAGAGACAATCCCTCGCTTTGTCTCGGCCTACCGGACACTTCCGGCTTAAGTCAGATTGTCACTCACGCTAACACAACTCTTAGCTAGACGCGGATTTCTGTCTCCAGATCGAAAAAGAATATCTTTTTATTTCTTATGTTTATTAAATCAAACAATAATTAATTTAAATTTTACGAGATGACCCATCTAGTCATCTTGTTACAATAGAAAACAACCAAATAAAAATATAAACCAGTCCGAGTTGGAAGTGTGATAAACAATGCACTATTTATCCAAATAGTAAAATACATTTATTATTTTGAAATATTAGCAATGCAGTGTATATGTTGTAAGTTTTACTGTTTGTAATATACTACTTTATAATAATATCATATGTGTATTTTAAATGTGATCTCTGGATGTACAGCTATAAATAATTTTGAAATTTATCAGCTCCAGTAGGTTATAAGTGTGACAAACAATGTACACAACAATGTATCCAAATAGAAAAATAGTTTTACCATTTTGAAGTAAGTTCTGTTTTCTATAATATTTTATAATAACACCAAATTTGTATTTTAAATGTGATCTCTAGATGTGTAGTTATAAATTGTTTTGAAAGATAGTATTATAAGTAATTCATCAGCTTCAATATGTCAATGCAATGATTATGTAACAACTTTGTGCTGGCTGTATGGTCTTGTAACCAAGAGCCAATAAAAAAAAGACTTGTTCGGTCACCCTCACTATAGACGAATTAATAACTTCACACTGGGAACCGTTCTCATCCGTGCCAAAGGCCGTAAGAACCAATCGAATACTTGGTGTTTACGATGCTGTGAGCTTATTGGTTCTTCCCGATAACTAACCCCAACATCAAGGTTCCGCTTTTATAATGGGTAACGTTTACCTGGAAATCAAGAAACACAAATAATTTTTGAATTTAATGAAATACAATTTTTACGGAAAGAGTTCCTTGCATACAACTGTTGGCAATATATAAATAACTATGAGTTTCCTTAGAAACCCTTGAGTACAGGAGACTTCTCTACAGCTGCGATATTTTCGTATTACAGTACGTGTACTACGTAGACTGAGGTTAAGAACCCAACAATAAATCTGTCCAAGTAAAAATCAATTTTTTTTTCGTATCTCAGCAATGTATTCATGTAAAATCTATTAGCAGTTTTTTCCCCTTATTGCTTTACGCCTCGTCGAAGTCGACGTCATCAGAACTAGGAAAGGGAAGGAATTAAGCCATTGCCTTTTGAAGGAACCATCACAGATTCATCTGAGTTATTTCGGAAAATCATGGAAAACCAAAAACTTGAAGTTCAGTTTGAATTTAGATCTGAGGTAAATTAATGGATTCTTCATTAAAATACCAGGTTCCGACTTCCCTGTAAAATCAGACATCGAAAATCAACAAAATACACCTCTTCTACAAACACAGAACTCAGATTCATACGAGCGGACACAGAAACCCCTACAGAGACGGAAGATAAACACTTGTTACGTTGTGTTGTCAAAGCTCTCAAGTCTCGAATTTAATTTAATTGCAATGGAGCACAAGTTCCGGTGGCAATTTCCCTACACCCCCATCTTCCCCCACCTACATTTGCCCTCTACAAATTTTATGTACTCTGAGACAATGACGCTAACCGATTAATTTCCAGTTTCTGACAAACTGGTCACGGATAAGAGAATAAGGGTTGAAGCAATGCTGATACTTTCGATTTTCATAGAATACTTAGCAAAAATAGATATATTTCTTCAATAACGTTGTAACGATTGTTTTGCGGGTATAGGCAGCTGCTTCCACTTTTCTTGTTGAAAGATAGCATTAAAAATCAGTTTAGTGATAGAATCTCTGACAGAAGTTTCCTTGCAGACAATCTTAAGTAATTACGTCATAAAAGCGCTTGAAAACGTTTTTCTAAAATAATTTTTCTGGTATAACTACTAAATACAAGAGCCAAGCATGACGCATTTAAGGTCAAACACGCATGTGGCAGTAGCTTGGCACACAAATCAACCACTTACACAATTCCATGTAGCGGATCCCACTGTACGCCTCAAAAAGTCATAATAAAATAGTGAGGTTGATGGTTTGTATCAGGATAAAGAAGAAACGCCCCATTTGTAGCATTTGTTTATTTGTTTAGTGTAAAAGGTACTGTAGATAGCAAAATACTTACAATATGCCACGAAACAATTTAAAAAAACTTTTTGACGCGTAAATACAGTATGTATGACAAACTGTCACTAACCCGAACAAAATACACACATCACGTCCATATTTATGCGATCATAGCTCATGAGAAAATTTGGCGAATAAAATGTTTACACTGGGATTGTACAACAAAACAAAAATGTTTCCGTAAAAAAAAGTACGAAAAGCTATTTATCGTTCAAAAACACAGTTATCGATATATCTATGATATGTGGTGCTATGACCTACTGGTAACGCGCTCAATGCTTGTGAAGCCAGTGAAGCAGTTTATTAATATGTCAGTGATATGTGCTGCTTGGCTTTGAAGTGTCTCATACGCCGGATCTTCATAGTTATTACTTTTGTTCTTTAAGGGTCAAATTCCGAAACAAATTCTTTTTAAATTTATGATATTGCCTAAGTGAAGACCTTAATCTTTAAATGATACTTCATTTGTCGATTTCGGTTAGATTGTAGATAAATGGCTCGTGAAAAAATAAAATAAAAAATAAAACACTTTGTGCAGATATTGATACTTTTGATCTTTAAGGGTTCAGTTCCAAACACTTCCTTTCTTAAAATATGATGTGAATAAAGTGGAGACCTTAATCTTAAGAATGATACCTCATTTCTCGAGTTCGAAGAAAGATAAAACGCTTGCGAAAAAAAAAAAAAATGGAAATAATGATACGTTTGCCATTTGAGGGTCGAATTCAAAAAAATTCCTTTCTTAAAATATGATGTGACCACAGCGGAGACCTTAATGTTTAAAATGATCTCGTTTATCGATTTCGGTTTGGTATGAAGGAAGATAATGGCTTGTGGCAAAAACAAAACCACCTTTTAGAAATAATATATATGATACTTTACAATGCAATGTACTCTAAATTAGAGTATTTAAAACAAAATTAAATTATAATTGCCTAAGTAACCTCAAAGTCAAAACATGTGCTTGTTTTGTTTGTAACTAACAAGGCATATTAGATATAAGTCGATTAAATATAGGATACAGTCGATATTAGGACAAAGGTAGCAGCATTTCTGAGATAGTCCCAGTTAAAAAATGGTCTAGAATTTACATGTTTGATGACCACTTATTCTTTATTTTCCATTGGGGGGAAAAAAATGAATCTTCTACTTAAGAAGCTCTAAAATCGAGACCGCAAACGCTGGGATAGAATTTTTTTTTAGGATGCCCTTTATTCCTATGTAAGTCCCATTGAATATAATTTTACAAAGTTTTAAATACGATATTCACTGTATTGTTATATAATAAGATATTGGAAACTTGATAGTTGTATAAGGGTTTAAATCCTGCTGCTTTGCGACTGACAAACAATTTCATTCCAAACGTTCCTGGTTTTACGAGCAGAAATTTGTGGAATAGTTTTCTGCCCCGGCTTACGTTTAGGAGCGTAAACTACAGCGCAAACCTAACGAATTCTTGCATTTACTGCGTGCGCTAAGGGGCAATATGGTCCTTCCTGCCACGAAATTGCCCTTTGGAAATTGCAGCAGGTCGTAAAATTGTGACTGAATTGTGAGTTTTCTGCGCGCGAGTTTCAAGAGGTGGCTAATACGCTCGTAAAAAGAGAGACATCGCCATCAAATATAGTTACTCAAACTACTTTCTTGATGGAAGGTTTCACTGAGACAATACAGTATGACTTCCAAATTTAATGTTGATCTATTACATCGTAGGCAAATGTGGCAACCTTATTCCTTTACAGTTATTTTAACGCAATCTTAGTACTGTTACTTCCGTGGATTTATAAGGAAAAACAACAGCCAATTAGTATGGTATCATTAAATTAAATCTTTAAAAAAAAATTGTAATAGTATTAAAAATTTTAAATTTATATCTAGAAATACATTTACTTTAGGCGTTATGACATTGTTAGTGATTTTTAATAACAGTTAACTATTACATTAATACCATATTGCGTCTATGATTCAGGAAAAGAAATCATTTTACTACTGAATGCTTCACTGTTCTCGTTGTTATGTAGTTTTATCTTATTTCAGTTTTTTTTAACACTAACATTAAGAAATTACTTTCATCTGTAGTTGCTCCTAAAATCTGATAGTTGTTCTGAAGCTGATTTCTTTGCATGGAAAATCTCCATCATTGCAATCCTCCATTGTTAAAATTAATGCTCTCAGTATAAAAAGTATTACATTTTAAGTCGCTCAATAAAAAACCATTTTTTTTTTTTTTTTTTTTTTTTTTTTTTTTTTTTTTTTTCAAATTTCACACAATTTCGCTTAAATAGTCACGGGAGTTTTTCTTTTCTCAATTGTCGTGTATGCTTAGTTACGCCCAAATGCAGTTCTAGAAAATGAATTGACCTTGCGTTTAAATAACAGCAGAACTTTAACATATACAGCATCATAGGCGACAGCGAAGAAATACATCTCCCACAAGAGTACTTCGAATACAGAGACAAAACAGCACCGGGGAAATGTGGAGTCGTACAGTGTCTATAGATATTTTTATATCCATCGTGTTAAGCAAGAGGTGGTTAAAATATTGAAGGTAAGTATCCAGCCATTGTTTATTAAATGGAGAAAGATCGTGTAGATAATAATGATAATAATAATAATATTCACATTAATGCTGTACTGTGTATGGCATTAATAGCTGGGTGATGCCGAACGGCAGCTTAAATAACAAAGTTTGTATCTGCCACGCATTCCGCCCAAATAATATAACCTGGCCATCCTACCAGCGTAGTGTATAGTTAAAATGACTAGTTTCACTGGTGCGGTGCGTGCTCGCTCTGTGTTTTGGTTTCATAAATCGAACTGTGCAACAAGTGTTCGGAGTGAATTTGGCACCGAATACGCTGAAGAATGTCCAAGCAGGCCTACAATTTGCTCTTGGTTCAAGAACTTTATTGGGACGGGTTGTTCATTTCAACTACTCATTCACCAGGTCGCTCGCGTGTTGATGATTATGTCGAATAGGTTAGGCAGAACTTTGCCCGCAGTCCACAAAAATCAACGCGACGTGTGTCTCGCGAGACTATCGTTCCACAAAAGACTGTTGGCGAGTACTGCGTAGACGTTTACACTTGAAACCATACAGATTCACAATTACACAGCAAATTAGTGATGCAGATAGGGTTGCTAGTGAGGAATTATGGGCGAAAATGTTGCATCGGATAGAGGACGACGAGACATTCCCGATCACAATAATCTTCAGCGACGAGTCAACATTTCATATCAATGGCATGACGAAGATCCCTAATTGCAGAATATGGAGCAGCGAAAATCCACATGAACACGTTCGTGACAGCCCCAAAGTTAATGTGTTTTGTGCCCTCAGCAAACTGAAAGGATACGACCCTTTCTTTTTGATGGAGAAAACTGTCGCTGATATTGTGTATCTGGATATGCTTGAAAACTTTTTAGTTCCACATATCGAAGAAGATGACCTAGATGGGATGGATTACTACCAACAAGACGGTGCTCCACCTCATTTCCTCATGGAATCAGTTCGGAGCTAGACACCAAGGCGACAACTTCCTCATAGAGCTCGTGAACATGTTATTGTCGATTTAGTTCCTGTTGTATCGTGTGCGCGCTCTACGCGTTCGGAAGTTCGCGAGGCCGCGAAAGTGATTACTTTTCGTAATATTTCAGCTTATTGTCTTTAGTGAACAATTAGAATTAATTAGTGAAACTAGTGGTACAAGCAAATTATGGCCGACCCGCCGGATACGGGTCAGACGATTAAGATGGCACTAGAAACGTGCTACACCAGCAGTCAAATCCCAGCCTCATCATCAGGGAACTACATCACGATAGAAAGGTTACACCCTCAGGCAGTATCCTCAGCAAGTGAGCAGATAATCATCCGTCACGAAGCAGAAGAGGAGCAATTAAGATATCAATACTCCCAACATCCTCAACAGCAACCAGAACATCAACAACAACAACAACAACAGCAGCAGCAGCAGCAACTGCAACAGCATACCTTACAGCAACAATATCAGATAATAGAACAACATCAACAGCATCATCAGCAGCAACATCATCAGCAGCAACATCATCAACAGCAACAGCCCTTGGAGATGGAAACTGGAACGGGAGATGACCCGACACAAGAACGGCACGTCTCCCCAGATGTAGCTGTTCACCTCTTAGCTCGGAGAGGAGACAAACCTACAATTATGACCTCCAATTATAATCACATTGCAACCAGTATGGCAATGTCAACGGCTGTGATTCCCAATCGATCATCAGAAGAAGATAGCACATCCGTCCCCATGCCGACTCCGCGCGTTCCTGAATCGGACGATCCGATGTGTGGCACCCAATCCATCAGCTTGAAGACGACCAAACGCCAAGTACCAGAAGAAGAGGAGGTAAGAAGATTGACGCGATCAGCGGAAAAGATGGCAAGTCTATCGTCAGATGGCGCTACAACAGCTTACTCAACAGCTCCCTGCAACACGTCACCAGCAGCCACCAGCGCCAAGTTAATCAACACATTAACAACTACAGGTGAGCAGCTAGCGCCACTCACCGACCAAGCGCCCGCAGGCAGCAGTGTTACTAGTGCGCAGGATACGGCCGGAACCTTTACAAATAATAGATTCAGTGAAACTGACAGAGGCTCGTTTATAGTAATAATAGAAAGTGTTGACAAAAATGTTGGAAATTGGCACCCCATGGCCCTAGGTAAATTCCTTTTTAATAAGCATCACCACCTCAAACAAAACATTATCAACATTTCTCACGCAGGCAGAAACAAAGTTAAAGTAGAATGTAGATCTTGCGAATCAGCTAACCAACTAGCATCCCTAGGGTCCCTCCAAGAAATGGATCTAAAAGCATCTATCCCCATGTACTTGACTTCAAAGCAGGGAGTTATTAGAAATGTTGACACTAAATTAAGCATAGAAGAAATCTTGGAAAACATACAATCCCAATACAAAGTGACTAGAAGATTTAAAATAAACATTCTCTAAATAGAGAGGTAAACGCAAGAAATCTTCCCGTATGCCAACTATCATTAAGATCCCAGGTCCTCCCAGAAGCAGTATATCTGTTTGGCATGCATTGTAAAGTAGAACCATATGTTCCCCCCTTAATACAATGCTTTCAGTGTTTAAGATTTAACCATGTCAGAGCACAATGTAGAGGTCAGCAAAGATGTAGTAAATGCGCGGGCCCACATGATCTAACCCACTGCCCCTCCCAGGAAAACGCATGTTGTTTATTCTGTGGAGGAAATCACCTAGCAACGGACAAAAACTGCCCCGAAAATCTTAGGAGACGATCTGAAAAATCTAGTAGAGTTCAGCCATTTCACTACAACCCAACCTTCCAGATGCCAAACAGCTACGCAAAAGTCGCGGCCGAACCACCTAGATCCTGGCATCCGCAGTCAGAAAACACAGACATTAATCAGTACGACACAAAAACCACCCCTCAGCAATACAGAGTCAATCCCCCAAACAGATACATCTGGACAAAAGGACCTATAAGAACGCCAAATATACTACAGATAACCCATCCTTCAATACAAGACAACTACTATACACATAGAATGGGCCAATGTCTCCCATCAATACAAGCTTGATCCATCCTGCAGCAATAGGCAACTATATGGAAATCCCTCAAGTACCCAATATGCCCAGGGAGGACACACAAACAGTCCTGCACGCACAATTTGCTAAATTAAAACAGTCAAACGATGGAAACAATCCCACTAAGAGTCCACAATCCCTAAATAGCATTTTAATAGAAAAAATAGTTAACTTAATCATGATTCTAATCAAAGAAGCAAAATCTCAATCAGAAGATCTCTTAAACCCTACAGAGATACTAGGAATGGTAACCAATATCCTCCAACAAGACGGCCAAAATTAATTGCTTACAGTGGAATGCCAGATCAATAAGAGCGAATAGGGAATCTTTACAAGACTAGACGTAAACAACATAACGATAGCTACTATAGCAGAAACTTGGCTGAAACCGGACACTAATATCTCATTTAATGGGTTCCATATATTACGAAAAGACAGGGAAGATGGAAAAGGTGGAGTGGCAATATTAATAAAAACATCTATACCATTCACAGCGGTATACATCGATCATACAAAAATCAAATCTTTTCAGGCTATAGCAGCCAAAGTGCACAGCCAAAATATGAATTTAACCTTAGTCTCAATATACTGTCCTCCCAAAACAACAATCAGAATAGATGAATGGCGAACACTCCTCCATCAAATAGAGGATCCATACTTAATCTGTGGAGACTTTAACGCCCACCACACTCTATGGGGATGCGAGCTGAACGATGCATGTGGGGAAACGATGATAGAGTTCATAGATGAATTCGACCTATTTGTACTCAATGACGGATCTCCAACTCTTATTTCAAAACCCGGCCAAAGGAAATCGGCAATTGATCTCTCCATCCGCTCCGCATCCATCGCCACCGAATTTCAATGGGAAAACCTAAGACAGACCTGGAGATCGGACCACCAGCCTATCCTAATATCTACGAAACAACTGAATTTCACACAGACCTTTCAACCAATCAACAAATGGAACATAAGAAAAGCAAATTGGTTAAAATACAGGAAACACATTGAAGAAAATATAGGACGGGTCTACTCAGCAAACACAACCAAAAGTCAGTACCAGCTACTGCTAAATGTTATTAACGAGGCGGCAAAATGCTCGATCCCCACCTACAAAACAACACCAAATGCAAAACGACTACCCTCCCCTTGGTGGAATGAGGAATGTTCTAGAAAGATAGCCAAAAGGAAACTAGCTCTGACAGTATATAAACGAGAACCCACTTGGGAAAACTATATAAACTACAAAAAAATAGATGCGGAAACAAAAAGATTCCTTAAATCAAAGAAAAAAGCCTGTTGGAAAGAATTCTGTAATAGTTTAAATAGGACCACGCCAACAACTTTAATATGGAACATGATAAATCGGTTAAAGAAGAAACCAGTGGGAATAAAAGCGCCAATGCACTATATGGAAGAATTCGAAAAAAAGGTAGCCCCGCCATATGTGCCTACAGAGCCTCTAAAATTAACAAACCAACACACGGAAAATAATCGACAAAATATCCTATCAGAGGAATTCAAACTCAACGAACTGGAAATGGCCCTGAAATCAGCCTCAAATACAACACCAGGAATAGATAACATTCATTACCTCATGCTCCACCATCTCCCACACTGCGCCAAGGTAGCTATCGTACAGATCTTTACTAATGCATGGTCAAAAAGTGAATTTCCAAGAGATTGGACAACACAGATAATTATACCGGTACCAAAACCAGGTAAAGACAGTACAAATGCCAACTCCTATCGCCCAATAGCCCTTTCCTCTTGCATAGGTAAAACGTTCGAACGAATCGTAAAAAGGAAGTTAGAATGGTGGCTCGAATATCACAATTTACTGCCTAATACTCAATATGGATTCAGGAAAGGAAGAAGTACATATGACTGTCTCAGTACGCTCACATTAGACATAGAACGAACTTTTATCAACAAAGGTTTTCTTACAGCTGTTTTCCTAGACATTACAGGAGCCTATGACAATGTTCAAATTCCGATACTAATAGAAAAGCTCAAGGCACTACACCTTCCTGAGGTATTTGTCTGTGGAATATATAATCTTCTCTATAGTAGAACTATATATATACGGCAACAAAACAATTCTCTACATGGACCATTCATAGTCAGGAATCCCACAAGGAGCAATCCTTAGCCCCTTGCTATTCACTATTTACATAGGGGAAATAGAAAAAATATTCAGTCCCACAATAAAAGTATTAAAATTTGCAGATGCCGTATGCATATACACGATGTCCACATCCCTAGGAATAATCCTCTGGAGGTTAAAAGAAGCTGCGGAGAGATTATATGATTGGGCACAACATCTAGGACTAACCATTTCAACAGCGAAATCTTCAGCAGTGATATTTTCTAGGAAACGAACTATATATCGAGAGACTGAGCTTCATCTGGGACCTGACTCCTTCCCGATGTGCACATCTGCCAGACACTTAGGCTTAGTAATGGATAGTAAACTAACATGGACGGGACACATCAACCATATTATAACCAAAACGGAACGCCTCTTGAACATATTAAGATCCGTAACACGCACCTGGTGGGGTGCAGATCCGGCTATAATGCTTAATATATACAGAGCACTAATCCGTCCCATATTCGATTATGGAAGCATCTGTTACGGGAACGCCCCAAAGTATAATCTCCGAAAATTGGACATAGCACAGCATCGAGCTATTAGAATATGTATTGGAGCAATGAAATCTACAGCATCAAATGCGCTATTAGTTGAAGCCAGAGAAATGCCTCTAGAAACTAGGCGACAACTCTTATCAAATATCTACCTAATGAGACGTGCCTCAATCACCAACCATCCGGTGTCCCAGAAGGCAAAGGGACTTGAAACAATAATGGAAAGGAGGGGAAAACATCCCTCGCCGCTCCACACCGTTATTGGCCACTAGCTTCAACCAAATAAAACACAAAATATCATTAGTGATCCAAGAAAGGACTCTTCCCTGTTTCACAAAACAATACGATATCATCAGATTTAAACCAAATGTCTACTATCTCCCAGAATGGATTATTAGAAGCAACAGGACAAATAACATGACAGAGAGATTTCTATCTTCAACTTGGCCGGACTTTACACAAATATATACCGATGGATCAAGAACAGAAAATGGAGTCGGATTCGCCTACTACTGTCCACTCACGCAAGAACACCAGAAAATACGCTTGCCAACAGAGACCTCGGTTTACACGGCAGAGGCTATGGCCATTAGACAGGCCATTCAATACGGATACAACCGATATAATAAAATACTCATATTGACGGATTCGAAAAGTGTAGTACAAAGGTTGGAGAATTTAAAAGACAAAATGAAACGAATAAGATTTTATATGATATATTACAAATAATGTACATAGCCTCCACAGAAGGAAAAGAAATCCATTTATTATGGATCAAGGGCCATGCGTCCATCCAATACAACGAGACGGTCGACAAACTGGCAAAAGAAAGCACTCTGGAAGGACAGCAACAATATACACAACTCCCTCACACTGATTTCATAAAAACTATAAAAAGAGAGGCTCTCGCAAATTGGGCAAACGCATGGACTTCATCACAAGTATACAAAGGGAAACACTACGCATCGATCCAACCCCACATTCCACATAAGGCATGGTTCGAAGAATCAAAACTCGCAAGAAAATACAAAACATCTATCATTCGCATAAGATTGGGACACGGATGTTATCCCAAACACCTCCATAGAATTGGCGCAGCAAACTCCCCATTCTGCCCGGTTGACAACGAAGAAATAGCAGACCTAAATCATATAATATTGGCATGCACCCTTTATCGAATTCCACAAAATAACCTATATAATAGACTGACCAAACTAAAAATCCCACTGCCTACATCAATCATCTCCCTTATGAGAACGGAACGACAGGACGTGCATCAAGCGATAGTTCACTTCTTAAGGGACGCAGATATCACTATATAACCCAGGCAATTCAAAAGACCCAGTATAGCTAAAACGCCCTAAAAGCAGAACTACTTTAGGGATACAAAGTTTTATGGTAAAATCCACAACCACCAAACATACAATACGGATTTCACCACATAGATGAGGTTTATTATCTTAAATTAATATTCTTAAAGCACCAGCTGTTAGTATACTATCCGTTCCACTGGTATTAAAAGTTATATTATGCCAAATAATACGTTAACATAACTAACAACTGACTCCACACCATCTGCACTATTGGTATTAGAAAACTTGGACAGAGTTATAGAGTTATTATTCCACCTGCACTATCAGAATTATTATAAAATTGTATAGCACCAGTATGCCTATTAATAACGTAACACAATCATCAAGAGTCATATCAACATCTGTACTATTGTTACTAATAAAAATTACATAGAACTATTATGTAAAAATAATATTGTATAGAACTAATATGTCCAAATAATTTTGTAATACAAACATTGTATAGAACTATTATGCCAAAATAATATTGTAATACAACAATTGTAATCTGGCCGTATGGTCGTTAGACCAAAAGCCATATAAATAAATTAAAATTAAAATTCCTCATGGAATTTCGAGGCTTCCTCGATAATCTCTCCCCAGGTCGGTGTATTGGCCCTGAAGGGCCAATCACATGGCCACCTCACTCCCCAGACTTGACACCACTGGATTTCATCATTAAAGATCGTGTGTATGTCCCTCCCCACCAAACAATTTGGCCGACCTGAAAAATCGGATCTGCGCTGCCGTTGCACAAGTTACGCCCGATTTGCTGCAACGAGTGTGGGAAGAAATTGGTTACCGGAGGGATGTTGCCGCGTGACAAATGGTAGTCACATCGAACAAAAATTACACTTTTATGTGAAACTTGGAGTTGTTTTTTACAAAATGACACGTCTCAATAAATTACTATAGGATTTCAAAGTTGGAAAGACCTTTTAGACTCACCTTGTAGTGACGTTTGCAGGCATTCAGCTGTAGTCACTGTGCATAAAGCAAGAAAGACTAATTTAATTGATGGCATGTTAATTTGGTTGTCTTCCCACTGGCGCTTTACTTTTATACCACACTATCCTTATGAACATAGTCATAATCAACAAACGAAGGCTAATTAATGCTTTTGAACGGTTCGCCTCCCGTCCTAAACAGGGAGTTAATTTACTTAGAATTTCCTGGAATCCGAATAAAACGCTTAACGTCTCGCATAATAATGTACCGATTAAAATAATTCTTTTCTGATTATGGCCTTCAATCCAAATTCATGACGCTGCTTCCACTTTTTCAGTCGCTAAGTGTCGAACCGTTCTTGCTAACAGTAAGACAAAAGGTACAGAATTGCTAATTTTTGCCTTTGAATTCGCCGATGAATTGTGGTTTGGATGACAGTAACAAAGCGCGAAATGAATGCGAATGTGTCAGCAAGATGTAAACGATCAAACTTTTACCATATTCCCATTAACCGGCAACACACAGTAGATTTCCTCTTATTCAACATTTGAATCTTATTTATAAAATTGAGCACAATTGAGAAGTACTATTTAAATTACAATTTCAAAGTATGATATTCGGCAGGAAGAAACAAGGCGCAATCATGTTATCTTGGTTGTCTGGGTGGAACTGCGTCAATTCGTTGAAACCTGTCGTTTCAGTCATCACTCTGTGACTTCTTCAGCGGCTACCATGGCTGGAATCGCTACCGCTTATATATGTTACGGGCAAAAAGCATGCTTGGGCAGAATGCATTCTGCCCGGGCAGAATGCGATCTGCCAAATCCTTCGGTCAAAATGCATTATATAAAGTTTTTTGAAATAAAGTACTCCTTTGTGTGTAAACTTTTACTTTCTCATAACAAAAGTTTGATAATATAAAAAAAAATAAAAAAATGAAATAATGGTAGACAAAATTATTACATAAAGAGATAAACAGTTATACTATTTATTGATTTATTTATTTATTACATAAACAAGAATTTTTGCACATTTAGTCTTACAATTAAATCTAAAACAACCTTGACCGTTTGTATTAGAATTAAGCTTCGCTGCTGATCTTAACGACAACTTTTTATCGAGAGGTACATGTTTTATACTAATAAAAGTTTGTTTGCAGATATCAAATTCTGATCTAAAATACAGCTTGTCTAATATGCCATGCGTAGTTCTAATCTCATACAAATCTGAATCATTTTTGCTTATAATTACTCCAATAATTTTGCGAAAATCACGATTAGATCGGTCAATGCTAGGAATCGGAACTGTAACGTTGTTACCTACTGCTGCTGTCGGATGAGCTAGATCAGATCGCATCTTCATCTTTTTCGCTTGGTTCTCCAAATTTTCTGCAGCCCGCTTCCTACGATTTAATATTCCGTCTTTTCTTAATAAAATGGCTGCAGAAGAAACAGCATCAGCTAGAGCAAGAACATTAGCACCAGCATTTTCAACAGAAGAAACAGCATCAGCTTGAGCAGGAACATCAGCAGCAGCATTTTCAATAGAAGAAACAGCAGGATTTTCGGCAACAACTTCTCGATCTTCTACGCAGTTGATGGAATTTAATAAAGTTTCAATGTCTTCTTCAGTCTCTAGATCTTTAATGGCATCTTTCGGCAAATTTGAAGACGTCAAACCAATTTTAGCACTACATCCAAACATGGCTTCATACGGAGAGATGCCGATTCCTGAGTGAAGGGCCATAATCTTCTGAAATAGAATAGTCTTGAGTCCTTCTGCCCATCTGGTCGTGTTGTTGTCTTTCATCCAGCAAGCTACCATATGTTCGACGCCTTTGTTAGCAGCTTCAACGGAGCCTTGGCTCTGACTATGCCGAGGTTTTCCACGAACAATTTTCAATCCCGGCCAATATAAACGTAACTTTTCGATGACTCTATTAACGAATTCACGGCCATTGTCGGGCCGTAGGATACATGGAACCCCAAAAGTACAAAACATGTCATTCAGATGGTATTCAATGCTCGAAGACAAACAAATTTAGTCAGATGGTCCTGATAATCTAAAACAAATTTGTAGTCTCCATCAGCTTCTGTGTGGTAATCGATGAGATCAACTTGGCTTCTTGAATTCATCTCAGTGTGCAGTATAGGTTTGGAAACAAATCCACGATGTTTTTTCATTTCCTTCTGCTGACAGTTTTAACAGTTATTTATGTAAAACTCAACCATCGGCCGTGTGATATTCAAATAATTTTTCTTCGTTTCATACAAGATGCGAGCACGTCCTCCATGTCCAATAGCAATGTGAGCATCTTAGACTCTTTCAATCGATACGTAGAATTTGAACTTATTGTCAGTTTATTTGTTAGTCAATTCAATTGTTTCACCAAATTCATACACATCGTAACGTTTCAACATTTCATATTGCGAGCTGGTCTTTTTAGTTTTCTGAGCTTTAATAATGACTATTTCCTTAATAGTTGACTGCAGTTCAGCATCCGTAAAAGTTTTTTTACAACTTTTACTCGTCATTTCTTGCACAAAAACTTGTTTTTTAACTTCATTTATTAAACCACAACTGATTTGATTAGAACTCATGATGGCTGAATCTTATATCTTTAAACGAGCAATTCTTGTATGTATATATATATATTTCGGATCTCGGAAACGGCTCTGATGATTTGGATGAAATTTGGTATTTAGATAACGTTTTGACTTTTAAGATTACCTAAATAGTTGTCTTCCCTACAAAAAAGCGAGTTTACAAAATACGAACAATTTTGTCACTCCGTATATCGAAAACGGCACTAGCGCCATCTCGTAGACAATTCAGGTACCAGAAAGCCTACAAATTGATTTTCTTTGATTTCAAAGAATAATTGAACGAACAGTTCTTGTATACTGGCTGACCCGTGGAAATATTAACACTGCAAGTTTAATTGTAAAACATTTAAAAAGGAAGATAATTAAAAATTTATCAATGATTTTATCAGAAACTTCTTTATAAAGCAATCATCGTTTACTTTTTGACCGTAAAAAGTGGTTGTTAGTTAGTCATTAAATACTACCTCCTTAATTATAAAACATCTTTCGATTTCTGTTCAATGTACAAGATTTCGAGTAGAGTTTGATAATAAAGTAAAAAGCCGCGTGCGAGTGCACATACGAAAAAAAGGGTTCTGTTAAATAGAATCTTGCCTTTTGAATCGTCTGACCTTGTGCTTTATTAATGTTTATAACGAAGGTTACTTCTTATGGGAATTGTTTTATTAGCATTTTGAAATGCTGATCAGAAGATGTGAGATTACTGCGATGTATGAGCATAGTTTTATCAGAGTGAATAAATTTAGCACAGATGATGTTCTATTAACGTCACAACCCGATGATGAATTCTTATCGAACTCGATGAAACATATCGAAAATAAAGAATAAATGTTCTTGGTTTTCGAGATATAGCATGTCAAAAATCATTTATAGGTATAGTTCCTTGTGCTTTTGGCGACGTTTCTTCTGGTCCACGCTGTATTTCAACCTAACAACAACCACTAGGTACAAAATAAAACATTGAAATTACATTTCCACCATATAGACATGGTAATTTTGGTGGATTTTTTTCTGGTCCAGGCTGGAGCTAATCCTAACCTCTTCACTTTTGAGATATAATATTCTGAGAACTAAGCGAGATATCAGAAAAATTCCTTTTTTTCGATTTGTCCCGACGAGTTTCATACGAATTCACCATCAAACTTGACTATGGCGAAATATGTCTTCTGGTTCAGGTCGCATTTCAACCAACCGCGAAAATTTTGAGATACGATATCTCGAGAACTAAGCGAGATATATATAAAAAAATATTTTTTACTTTCAATTTTTCTCGTCGAGTTACATAAGAATCCATCATCGAGGGTTATCGTAGAATCCTCTGAAATACCACAAATCTCGCATCATTAATTAATAGGGCCTATCAAACTGGCATTAAGATTTCTATTTTACATAATAATAGCATTTTTTTTAAAGTAATATGTGAGGCGGTCTCGCAAATGGATCTTGCGATTTGCTTTTCAAGTTTTTAACACGATTTTTTTTTTAAAAAAAAAAAAAAAGAAGAAGAAAGGAGCACATTTGTATTTGTTTTCTCGAAAACGGCTCTAACCTCATTACGTAGAAGTTTCAGGTACCAGTACGCCTACTGATGTTAGTTAAGCTTCTCTTTGGTGAACTGTGCACCTCAAAACGCCTAGGAAGCCTTCAAGCCTTTTACTTTAATCAAACTTTACTCGAAATCTTGGATATTGAACAGAAATCGAAAGATACCGAGCGTAGATCGGTCACCCAGGTACTATTATATTAAGTACAACAACTCAGTCACGGCGTTGCTCCACAAGTAGGCTGCGGCTTAAAGACTAATTAACACTCCTTCACTCAAGCTTTGGATGCCGTAAGTCACGTACACTATAGTGACGTAATGCATTCTGCCCGGGTCCCGCGTTTTCCTAAGCAAGCACGACCATATTTGATCAGGTAGTCCACTGACCGCATTTATATTATCTGGTCTTTTTGAAGTGAAAACTTTTATAGTCGCGTAAGGTGATGTCTGGACGGGAGTAAATATATGAGTATATGACTTCCCGTCACCAACAAGCTAATGTTAACAGTATATCTGTAGCTGTAAGCATGACGTACTCGGAAAGCAGAGAAAGTATAGATTTTACTTGTATCTAATATATAAAAGTGATTTTTTTTGTCTTTTTTACAATATTCTTAACACAAACACACAGTTCTTATCCGACTTTGATGGAAATTTGCATATGTATACCTTAAAACAAATAATAAAACACTGTTTACGTTTGATTTACAAAAACCTAAACCCTCTTTTCCTTTCCTCGTCCAACCATCTTATTTTCTGTCAACGTTGTTCATACAAACCCTCAGTTTTTATCCGATTTTGATTGTACTCAGAACACATATGGTATACTTCTGGTAGCGCAGCGATTAAGGTGCTTACTTCCGAAAGTTTCTCTCTCTCTCTCTGGTAGCAGGTTCAAATCTTGTTGTAGGCAGGAATTTTTAGGAGTTGTATTTGATTATACAGTATGAGCTACGCTGGAACATTCCGTGGATCCACGTTAAACTGTTGGCCCCTGAGGAAAGGAATTGGCCTTTCAACCTTTGACACAATAGCTTGGTACACATCTTATTTTTTTCCAATATTGTTCATACAAACACACAGTTTTTAGCCGGTTTTGATGGAACCTTATATACATTAAACAAATAGAAAAATATTGCTTACCTTTGATTTAAAACATAGTCCACAACCCGAAGGTTGGTTGGATCCTCCCGAAGGAGGCATACTAAGCCATTGTGTCATAGGTAGGACGGCCAGTTCATTTCCTTTGGGACCTACAGTTTAACGTGGAATCCTAACCACGGAGCGTCCTGGCATAGCTCATATGATCAAACACAACTCTCAAAATTCCTGTGACTTCCGGGAATCGAACCCGGGACCGGAACAGCGAATGTTTTGAAAACAAGCGCCTTAATCGCTGAGCTACCAGAACGCTCACCTTTAATTTACAAAAACCTTAAACCTTTCCTTCCTTCTCACATCACCTTAATTTCTGTCAACATTATTCATATAAACCCACAGTTTTTATCCGATTTTAGTAGTACTTAGAACACGTATACTTCAAAACAAGACGGTCTGCTAGCTCAGCGGTCAAGGCGCTTACTTCTGAAAGTTACTCTCTCCGGTTGATGGTGCAAATTCCCGTGAAGAGCAGGAATTCTAAAACTCTTTTTCTGTCTATGAGACACTATTGTACGAGGATATTTCAAACAGGCGTAACAACTTACAGACCACTCGCGCGTACTTTCGTATTTGATCGTCCCAGCCCAGTGTACTAATCAGGTCTGTGACGCTATCATTAGGACTGTAGCAAGCAGTCACGAATCAAGCTGCTCTTCTCTGTACTTTCTCTATAGTGTCAATCAACCCTTTACGAAACGGATCCCAAATGGCGCAACAGTAGTCCAAATGTGGACACACAAGAAATTTGTACGCTATATCCTTTGTTTGTTCATTACAATTTTTCAAGATTTGACCTATGAATCGCACCCTAGAATTTGCTCTCCCTACTAACGAATTAATGTTCATGTCCCATTTCATGTTCCTTTGTACTGTTACTCCCAAATATTTCATAGAATCGACCATATCAATCACTGTATTGTTTACCTCGTATTTCTGAACAATCGGATTCTTTTTGTTAGTTATGCTCATTGTCATGCACTTTTTACAATTTAGTGTAAGTTACTATTCAGCGCACCATGCCAAAATAACATCCAGATCACGCTGAATTTCTAAGCAATCGGCCGAATTCCTTACTTCCCTATAAATAACCGCATCATCAGCAAACAAACTAAAAATACTTTTCACTTTGTCTCCGAGATCGTTTATTAAAATTAAGAAAAGAAGTGGTCCTAATACACTTCCTTGAGGTACACCCGATGTAACATCTAGATTAGAAGAACTTTCTCCTTAAATGACGACATAGGGCGACCGACCAGTTAGAAAATCTTTTATCCATTCACAATGCTGATCCGATATACCGTACGCTCGAAGCTTCGCTAAAAGGCGGTTGTGTGGTAAAGAGTCAAAGGCTTTTTGAAAATTTTAAAAAAAATTGTATCTATTTTTGAACCTGCATCAATAACCTTCATTACGTCGTGTGTAAATAGGGCCAACTGTGTTTCACATGATCTTTTCTTCCGAAATCCGTGCTGATTTGTTGTAAGCAAATTATTTTCATCTAGAAAATTCATAATTTTCTAGCATATAAAACGCTCCATAACTATACTACAAACAGATGTTATAGATATGGGGATCACTTCGATCACCTTTCTTGAAAATCGGAGTTGTGCGATTTTCCAGTTGGAAGGTACTTTTCGATCTTCTAAGGATTTCCTGAATATATCGGACAGAATTTGTCTGATTTCCGCCGCGTACTCTGAAAAATACCCTTACTGGAAATCCATCCAGGCTCGGTGCTTTCGCCCACATCAGGAGCTCTAAGTGCTTTATGGTACCTGCAGTATCTATTCGTAATGATTCCATCACCAACTCGACACGACGTGGGAAAACGGGAATGCTATCCTTATTTTCGTCAGTAAATTAATTTTTGAATACAGTATTTAGTACGTTAGCTTTATCGCGGCTTTCATTAACTTCGAAACCTACACTAATTAGTGCTGGAATATTGTTGTTGGTACAACTCACTTTTAGTATATACGACAAAAATTTCTTTGGGTGGTCTGTGAGAATCTTAGAGAGAGAGTTGGAATGAAAATCGTTGAAGGCCTCACACTTCACATTCTTAACACGTCCTCTTAACTCAGCTAAGTTTTCTAAATCGCTACGACATCCTTTCCTCATTTAGCGTGCGTGTATCTTCCTTTGTTTTTTCAGTAATCTTTTGACTTTGCGTGTCTACCACGGTGGAGCATTCTCCACCTTTATTGTCCGCTTCGGTATATGTATTTCCATACCTTCCTGACCATACATATAAATTGATGCCACATCTCTTCAACAGTGTCCCTTGTTAAGATGAAATTATGGTAATTATTCCTCAGGTAGGTTCTGAAAACCTCCTTTGGGGCCTTATTGAATCGGTATACAATCCGTCCTTTTCCCCTTTTTTGCTTACTCATTAATTTGATGGTCACAATTACCGCTTTGTGATCGCTTATTCCTGTGGTTGTTGAAATGTCGGTGAATAATTCTAGCTTGTTGGTAACCAGTAGATCTAAAATGTTTTCGCTTCCGTTATGATACCGCGTAGGTTCATTAACTAGCTGCTCGAGATGATCAGACCGAGCGTGGTGGTGTAACGGATAGCGTTCTGGCCTCGCATTCGGGAGGACGGCGGTTCGAATCCCCGTCCGGGCATCCAGATTTGGGTTTTCCATGGTTTCCCCAAATCACTCCAGGTGAATGCCGGGATGCTTCCTTCAAAAGGCCATGGCCGAATTCCTTCCCATTCCTTGCCCCCATCCTTTCCCGTCTCTAAAGACCACGTTGTTAAAAAGGGACGTTAAACTGTTACAAAAAAAAAAAAAAAAGAGATGATCAGAGAACAGATCGAGAATTACTTCATAAGCTGCCTTATCTCTGCTACCAGTAATGTGAACGTAATTACGCCCGTCGATATAAGGCAGGTTGAAGTCACCGCCTAGAATCATAGCATGATCCTGAAAACCGCTAGCTTTACAATTTACACTATTTCCTAACTCCTCGGCGATAGCTATGTCGGAATCGGGTGGACGGTAGAAGGCGCTTATGACGAGTTTTGACCCAGCAACACTGAGTTAAATCTATATAATTGCACAGATCGTATCGATGTCTATTTCATTACATGGGAGGGATTTACTCACAGCTATAAATACCCCACCTCCATGAGGATGTAATCTATCTTTACGAAAAACGTTCATGCTATGTTTAAAAGTATACATAATTCACGATACTACTAGATAGTTTGTCGGTGCATCAAAAACGCTGGGTCATACCCAACCCATCAGTGTTCCCTCTCACGCAAAGGAGGCAAAACCTTTACGAATTGCAAAGGATATCATATTGCATAGTGGGATATACTGCCTGCTAAATTTCCTCAAGACCTCTGAAGCCCCGAAATCAAAGAAACAATGGCCCACATGAAAGAAACCCTATTATCGCGACGTCAGTCAATGGCAAACTCACTCGAACCATTCGCAACAGGCCAGAAGAAATCAGTACCAAGAAGAGGAGAGACCGCGAGCTAGCCTTTTGTAAATTAAGAATGGACTTTTCATAGAATGAAGGAAATCATCAGACACAACATGAAGAAAACCTGCCAAAAATAAACATAATTAAATAAAATCATCTATTCAATCTATACTAAAATTATAAATGCGAAACTGACTCTGTCTGTCTTTTACGTTTTCAGGGCTAAACGGCTGATCCGATCGTGATGAAATTTGACATGGAGGTGCAATTTGCCTTTAGGAAGGAGATAGGATACTATTTTCTGTATAGATAATACATATGTCATGGAGAACTAACAGAACTGTGAAACACAGACGCATAGCAATACATACGACTATGTATTGCTTGAAACTAGAGTGGGTTGGTAGTGCAGTGGATCAGCTGCTTGCTCCCTAAAGTTTCCCGTGTGATCGCGGGTTCAAATCCCACTGCGAGCAAAACTTTTTAAGAATTGTTTTTGATCGTATGAGCCACGCCTGGAAGTTACGCTGTAAGGTTTCCATGTTAAAATGTAGGACCCTTAAATTCAGGGGTGAAATACGTGGCAAATCACGGGAGGCTGGACATTGCCATAAGCCTTTACTTTATTTAAGCTATACTGGTCCCTAAGGTTTTGTTTCTGTCGCAGGCAGTTTGTGTGTGATCTGCACTATTAATATTATAAATGCAAAAGTAAGTCTGTCTTTTTGTTACGTTTTGACGACTAAATGGCTATTACGATACTGATGGAATTTGACAAGGAAATACTTTGTATCTTTAGGAAGGACACAGGATACTTTTTTCGGTATAAATAACAGTTTTAGTAATGAAGTTTTGTTAACTTATCCAATGGTGACAGGAAGACGGATGCGTGTTTAAGTCGATAATGTTAAATTGGTCGCTCAGGCTGTGCTTCTCTCGCAGTCAGCTAGTGTATGATCTGTTAATAAATTTCATTTACAGACAAAACTTATTATTTAGTTTAGATGTCGATTTGCGTTGAACTGTGCTATTACTTTCTGTCTACCTAAAAGTTTATGGCATCAGTTTATTTTGTCTTCTTTTTGACATGCCTCGCAGGCGAGAATACGAGCAGCTAAAGTTATTAGTACCCAAGAACCTTATGCTCTTGCTGAAGAAAGAAGAGAAGACAAAGCTGCAATTGAAGCTGCCCTCAATTAACCCCCGCCCCCTCAACACCTCCCCGCACGTTCTGTTTTTTTTCCTTCTGTTTTTATAAATGTTGGAAATTGATTCACTTCATGAGACAGGTTTGACGAAAGTATAGTGATGGCTTTCCCGTCATATTATGCCGACTCGGTGTTGTTTGGGTTAAAGTTAGAGCTTTCTGTATCAAATTATAGCAATGAGTAACAGCTAGTTAATAGAAATTATATCTATCAATTAAAATAAGAGGAGACAATAAAATCAATACTAATCTTACTTCATATGAAATAGTTTGTGCACTGTACTGAACATAAAAAGAACTAAAAACCAAAATAATTCCGCTCTCCAGTTTCCAGAAGTGGCACAATGTATTCATCCTCCCTGTGGTATACCGGAAAGATGAGAAAGCCTTGGGTGATCATATATAGGAATAACAGTGTGGGATTCCATGTTGGAAGGACAGTCATAATCATAAGAAATAATATGACGCATGATGATACAAATTACACCACTAACTGAAATAGATTCCACCTTAGACGTAAAAGGAAGGAAAATCAATTTCATCGCAGCATATCTAGTCCAGACTAGGACGTAAATATTGCTACACATGGACCGTTTTCCGCCTAAACAAAAAATATTTATACTGTAGGCGGTGATCTAAATTCTAAACTCAACGTCTGAAATTCGATTAAAAGTAATAGGCACAGAGAAAAACTTTCCGAACCGGCCGAAAAACGAAACGTCACAGTTTTGGCACTGTCAGAAGCTACGGATATACCTTTCAACTAGATTCCGGTAGGATAATGTGAACATTATCAGCTGCCGTTTCATCCTGCAAACAGTACTCTTTTAATTATCAGATTGTGGCGGAAACACATCGTTACATTAACAGTTGTCAGCGCAGTTCCGTCGTTGTCGCGGCGGCTGCTAACGCAATATCAACGATACTCGCTGACCATAACCGGGGCAACGATGAAAACAACCAGAGAGAGACAGAGAGAGTACACCGTTGGCGAGGCGTGCTAACACGGAGTCTACATTGTCGCCAAGCTGGAAGTATTATTATTAACATTCGCATTGATTTGTTATTTTAATGTAACGTGCATATGTGTATGTGTTGTTTATTGGTTGCATTAAAGACATGACAAGAGTTTCGTCTTACAAATCGTAGATTACGATATTGTTTATATGGGTAACGTATCCCCATAAGATCATAATCCTGTAGTTATGAGACTGGGAAATTTAATTACTAAAGAATGAAGACAGGAGACACATACCGATTGGCTTTCACATACAGAACCAGTACACAACTGCACTAGAACGACCAACAACGTCACATTTTCGAAACATATAGACACCTGAAGAAAGTAATCAATGAGCCAACGAGGAAAGAGTCTGTTAATAAATTCATTCAAAATATGACGTATTATCTCAAGAACTATTACAGGAAACGGTATCAACGGCACAGACATCCGAAAGGAAATATCATGGCTGGCGCTGACGTTCTTCCTTACGTCCAAACTGAAATCATTCCAGAAAGTTTTCATGCTCAATACTCCCTACCAGACATCGAATATACAGCAGGTGAAATAATAATGAAAAACAAACAAGGGAAATAAATGAATTGTCCACGGAAATAGTAAACACGCCGTTAGAAAGAGATGCAGACTCATTATGACCGAGAATTGTACAAAAGTATATTAAAACTGAAGGTACACTAATCACCTGAAACAGACAGGATCAGCAACTACCATTTTAAGAACAAGCCCGCGTAGTTTAACTCTTATTTTTTTTATTTATGTATTTAAATGGTTTCGGCCTTATCAGCCACACAGCCAAGAAGAATCCTGAATGTATGAATTTTTAAACTTCCTTTCGATACTATTGGAAACCACCCCATTCCCACAAAGTTGCAGTCCTATGTCTTTTCCTTTCGGTGTCAGAGCTATATTCACATGAATAAACTAAACACTCGAAGCATAAAAAATTATCTGTCCTGATAAATGTGACTTCCATTCCAGGTCGCCTACAATCTGCCAATTATCGGTGCTGAGGTTCTCTAAAGAGGTCTCACGAATTCAATGCAAGCCGACAGCTGCAGCTTTCGTAGACGTCTTAAAAGCGTTGGAAAAATCTATACAGCAGAGTTACTAATTTAATTACGGTCGCAAACAACAGATCCTCGATATGTATAACTAAAGGAAAGACGGGTTTGTTCTCCGTTGACTGCCAGCATTCATCGACACATTACGTAAGAGCGGGAGTTGCACTGTAACTAATCCGCTACATTCCAGCCGGTAATAAAGTACATCTAGCGCAAACCGCCAACGATACTGTCCTTACACTACCAGCAACAGACACGATATGAACTAGCAAGGTTACAGTCGGGAATGCCACTTGGAGCAGATGAACGAATAAAAATAAACGCTGACAAATTTTCAGCTACGTATTTAACAAATAGCATCACAAAACTAGGTTTTAATGACTAAGACCTCAAATGGTGCCTCAAGTGAAAATACTTGGAAATGATATTTTCCAATTAGTTTTTTAAATACAGCACAATTTTCATACCAGAAGAAAGGAATTTCAATCTTTATACATTTATATAGCATTATAAAACGTATCGATTTCACCAAAGACGCAGAACTCAATATGTCCAGAACCATATATTTAACTCCTCTCCTCCTTAGTCGCATGCATAGAACGACTGCAGAATAAATTTCTCCAGTTCTTTCCAAACGCACATTCCAGAACTAGAATCAGAGAGGTTATATGCTGCCGCTTTTGTTCTACCCGTAAGATAAACAATATAAAACCAAACATGACTTTAATAATAGAGATTAGATTAACAAACAATTCCTCATCCATCCTATTATCATAGAAAACTTTTAGCATTTTATCTGTGTAATCAATATGATGACACTTTTTGGCATTTATTTTCATTCCATGTTGACAAACGTAGCTACATATCCTGTCCGGATCTCCATGCAACAGTTCACAGCCCTTTACATTTGTATTTCTCTTATTTAACAGTATTTTATTTTCAAACAACCTAACATCTCAATACAAACCATTAACACAGTCATTCATTAGAATAATGATCCCAACACACTCACACGAGCACGCCCAATTTTACTTCTACCTCTTTTGATACTATAGTTAAAATCGTAACTCTTTGCTTTTTTACCTTCCAAGAATTTCTTTACCCAGCAAGTCACTTTTCATCCACTCCACTGGGTTTTACTTTATTTAACACCAGATTATGACTCACTTTATAAAATGTCTTGGAAACATCAAGTACTACGCTATCATTTTGACATACTTTATTCATTTCATTCTAAATATCTTGAATATAGCCCACTAAATTTTTCAGAAATAGCCTTTACTAAACCCATGCTGCTGTTTCGCAAACCAGTTTTTATCCCTCGCAGATATTTCTTCTGAGGTTGCATACCAATCTCCCCATCAAATTACCTACCGCTGATGTAAAATTAATTGGTCTGTGGTTTTCAATCCTATTTGTCTCTCATTCTTTGTGGGCCTCACTACCATAAAACTTTCCAATGGTCTATTAAGCAGCAGGGCTTCAGACTCAATTTAAATAACATTGAAAAATAAAGTACAAAATCGTATCCGCCTATACGTCTGTAGTTACATTATCTACATCGCCCTCTTTACGCTTTTTTAGTTTTATTAGCTCCTTCATAATATGCTCAGCATCTATCACATGTCTTTTTAATACTCTTCATTACTGCATATGTGGAGAAACTCGTACCCGTATTTTCCCCGTTACATCCCTGATATTCACCTTCGCTGCTGCACTTTATGATGACGTATGGTGGATGCGTTGGTTCTGTTGTCTTGTTTGTTGTTGTTGGTGTTTTAGGGCACGTCGACTCATCGTAGAAGATTTATGCAAATATAAAATTTCCCGTTCCTTACATTCTTGCCTTTATGTACAGAGCGTTTGGTCATTTGTCAACATGGCACAGTGCGATAGGCGATGGTTTATGTGGCGATTTTTCTGATATGCGTGAAAGGAAGCTCACGACTTCCCATATAGAAAAAATAAGACTTGACAAGGCTAATGTTTCGCGTCGTTCACTCACATACGAGTAGGCGTGTGCAGTCTGAAGATTTCAGCTACGTTAGGCTGCTCACTTGGAAGTTAGGTTTCCATAATATCGAGTTAAAGATCTGAATTAATTTTAGGATTTAAAGGAATGAACCAAATATTCTTACTATATTCTTTTTCATGCATTACACCATAAATGACTCATAAAATATATTCTTTCGTTCTTGATGATTCAGAAGACTTCAAAAAGATAGATTCATTTATATACGATAATTCCTGTCTTAATGTGTAAACTCCAGAGTGATACACCCAAAGAATTTGGGAAGGTTTTTCTGTTCGCTTTATTACTGAGACCATTCAAACAACGCAGGAAGAATGGCATATTATTTAATGAAATATTATTTATTTCCACTTGAAATCATCCATAAAAATAATTAAATAACAATTTTATACGGTAACTATTATAATTTACTATTGATGAAATTATTTTATTACTAGTTGACCCGGCAATGCTACTCTATTGCTGGACTTTAGTACACATATAGATTAAACGAATGCATTTGAAAGTTTGCATTTAATAAAAATTAGATATTTATTTATATATTTTAATTACTGTTTCATTCAATTTCAAGTTTATTGCAATCGTTTGGATATTCAATGATTTTGGTGATTCCAAGCAGCATATATACAAAAAAAAAATGAGTTTGTTTGAAGATATACGCTAAACAGAGGAAAGTTGCACGTGAAAATCAGTCTTAAGAGGGGTGAAACAGGAGAGTGGGTGCAGTTTTGTAAACTAAATATAAACATCATTTTCAATTATTTTAAAGCAAATTTGTGCAAACTTCCTTCGACATCAAATACAAAATGTAGATTTGTGTGTAGTCACAAAAAATTTAAAACAATTTTTAAAATTCAAGTTCGTAGTTTTTGGTCAGCAATTGTCCGACCGTAATTTGTCCAACAATGTTTAACAGGAAATAATGTGTACTTTAATAATACTACTATCTACTTTGTCTAATTGCCCCAGCGTTTTCGAGATATTTCCAAAAAACTGAATGGTTTCAAGTGTACATTTTTCTTAATTAGGGTGATAGAGAAAGTGGGTGAATTTTGTAAACCAAAGATAGAGAGCTTTGCTTTAATTTATACATGTGTAAAGTTCCACCAACATTGAATAAAGTTTGTGTAGGGAACATTGAATAAAGGGGGTGCGAGGTTGGGAATTGTGAACTAAATGTAGACAATATTTTTCTCCTTGTTTTAAGGTATACGTGTGTGAAATTCCATTGATATCGGATAAAAACTGTGTGTAAAAAGGACATTGGCAAAAAAATAAAAGGGGAGGTAAAGGAGAAGAGGGTTTCGGTTCTTGCAATCTAAAAATATACCTTATTTTTCTGTCTGTTTTATAGTTTGCAAGTGCAAAGTTCCGTCGATATCGTATAAAAAACTGCTGGTATGTATATGGAATATTGACAAAAATTAGTGGGTGGGGTAAATGGGGAGAGCTGTTGGTTGTTTAAAACCAAATGTAAACAGCATTTTTGTCTATGTTTTGAAGTATACAAATGCAAAGTTCCCTCGAAATCAGATAAAAACTGTATGATTCAGTAAAGATCGCTGGAAATAATAGGGGTGGGTGAATGGGGAGAGAGTGAGGTTGTAAACAGTATTTTTCTGCTTGTTTTAAGTATACGTGTGCAAACTTCCTTCAAAATCGGATAGGAACTGTAGCTTTGTATAAAGAACATTGACAATAATGAAGGGGTGGAAAAGCGTAGAGTTATTGGGTTTTGTAAAACTAAAGTCTACAGTATTTATCTATTTTTAAAAAGTATATGTGCACAAGTTCCATCGAAATCGGATAAAAGGTGTGGGTTTCTGTAAAAATGAAGGCGGTGGGAAGGAGAGGAGTTGTGTTTCTGGAAACCATATGTAGGCAGTATTTTTCTGTTTGTATAAAGGCAAAAAAATAAGGCGGGAGGTAAAGGGGAAGAGGGTTTTGGTTCTTGCAATCTAAATATACACCTTATTTTTCTGTCTGTTTTATAGTGTGCAAATGTCCATCAAAATCGGATAAAATCAGTGGTTTTTTTAAATTATGGGGTGTAAGGGGGAAGAGGTGGTGGTTTTGGAGTGGAAAGTGGGAGAGGTATTGGGTTTTAGTAAAACTTCTAAAGTATTTTTCTATTTTTTTAAGTATATGAGTACAAAATTCCATCGAAATCGGATAAAAAGTGTGGGTTTGTGTAAAAATTACGAGATGGGAAAGGGGAGAGGGATTGGGTTTTTGTAAAACTAATGTCTATAGTATTTTTGTATTTTTTTAAAAGTATATGTGTACAAAGTTCCATCGAAATCGGGTAAAAAGTGTGGATTTGTGTAAAAAATTAAGGGGTGGTAAGGGGGAGAGGGGATGCGTTTTTGGAAACCTTATGTAAGCAATATTTTTCTGTTTGTTTTACAGTATACATGTGCAAATTTCCGTAGAATTCGGATACAATCTGAGGTTTTTTAAATTATGGGGTGTAAGGGGGAAGAGGGGGTGGTTTTGGGGTGGAAAAGGGAAGAGCGACTGGGGTTTTGTATATTAGATTTTACACTCCTGGAAATTGAAATAAGAACACATTGACGCCGGTGTGTAAGACCCACCATACTTGCTCCGGACACTACGAGAGGGCTGTACAAGCAATGATCAAACGCACGGCACAGCGGACACACCAGGAACAGCAGTGTTGGCCGTCGAAGGGCGCTAGCTGCGCAGCGGTTGGGCACCGCCGCAGTCAGTGTCAGCCAGTTTGCCGTGGCATACGGAGCTCAATCTCAGTCTTTAACCCTGGTAGCATGCCGCGACAGCGTGTACGTGAACCGTATGTGCAGTTGACGGACTTTGAGCGAGGGCGTATAGTGGGCATGTGGGAGGCCGGGTGGACGTACCGCTGAATTGCTCAACATGTGGGGCGCGAGGTCTCCACAGTACATCGATGTTGTCCCCAGTGGTCGGCGGAAGGTGCACGTGCCCGTCGACCTGGGTCCGGACAGCAGCGACGCACGGACGCACGCCAAGACCGTCGCATCCTACGCAGTGCCGTAGGGGACCGCACCGCCACTTCCCGGCAAATTAGGGACACTGTTGCTCCTGGGGTATCAGAGAGGACCATTCGCAACCGTCTCCATGAAGCTGGGCTACGGTCCCGCGCACCGTTTGGTCGTCTTCCGCTCACGCCCCAACATCGTGCAGCCCGCCTCCAGTGGTGTCGCGACAGGCGTGTATGGAGGGACGAATGGAGACGTGTCGTCTTCAGTGATGAGAGTCGCTTCTGCCTTGGTACCAATGATGGTCGTATGCGTGTTTGGCGCCGTGCAGGTGAGCGCCACAATCAGGACTGCATACGACCGAGGCACACAGGGCCAACACCCGGCATCATGGTGTGGGGAGTGATCTCCTACACTGGCCGTACACCTCTGGTGATCGTCGAGGGGACACTGAACAGCGCACGGTACATTCAAACCGTCATCGAACCCATCGTTCTACCATTCCTAGACCGGCAAGGGAACATGCTGTTCCAACAGGACAATGCACGTTCACATGTATCCCATGCCACCCAACGTGCTCTAAAAGGTGTAAGTCAACTACCCAGGCCAGCGAGATCTCCGGATCTGTCCCCCATTGAGCATGTTTGGGACTGGATGAAACGTCGTCTCACGCGGTCTGCGCGTCCAGCACGAACGCTGGTCCAGCTGAGGCGCCAGATGGAAATGGCTTGGCATGCCGTTCCACAGGACTACATCCAGCACCTCTACGATCGTCTCCATGGGAGAATTGCAGCCTGCATTGCTGCGAAAGGAGGATATACACGGTACTAGTGCCGACATTGTGCATGCTCTGTTGCCTGTGTCTATGTGCCTATGGTTCTGTCTGTGTGACCATGTGTTGTATCTGACCCCAGGAATGTGTATATAAAGTTTCCCATTCCTGGGACAATGAATTCACGGTGTTCTTATTTCAATTTCCAGGAGTGTATTAATATTATTATATTACTTTCTGAGGGTCTCTGTTGTTTATGTTTATTGGTGTTAGAAGTTGTTTTATTACTCAGAGAAGAAACAATCTTCCCTTCATTTTCATTATGTTGACCGTAAAAGATTCTAAATTTTCAATTATCGTCAAGAAAATCTATTAATAAAACTCCCTACGGAATGATAATCGTAGCCTTGTTCTAGTCAAATGATATCGGACTGGTTGGAATACGTGGAATATAAGGTCACTGGTTAAATACAAGTTCTGGTTTGCCAAGATCATTGTTCATAGGCAAAAGCTGTATTACTACTTAAGTGGAGAAACTCATACCCGGATTTTACTGTAGGAGTGAAGTGTGGCAACATTTATTGACTTTCCTGTCTTCCAGAGAGTTTAAGAATGTCGGGATAGCATCCTGAATTTTCATAACTTGTGCTGTATTGCATGAATTTAGTGTTTTGAGATTTTAAATAGGTACAATGCAGTATCACACACCAACACAGCTCGTACATTGGATGTTGGTAACATGTTTTGAATACTTAGGTCAATAGCGGTTAACGCTCTGGCTTCACATTCGGGAGGACGCCGGTTTGAATCCCCATCCAGGCATCCAGATTTGGGTTTTCCATTGTTTTCCCAAATCACACCACACGAATGCCGGGATGCTTCCTTCAAAAGGCCCAGTCCCATACCGCCTCTAATGACCTCGACGTCGACGAGGCGTAAAGCCATAAGAAAAAAAAAACCATCCTGACTTAGCAGAATGAAAAATATCACGGAATTGCAGCGTTAATTTCAACAAAAAATTATTGTTATTATAAGCCGAAAAAAATATTCTTAATATTGTGAAGAGTACGTTAGTGATCCTAAAACTAGAAAATGTCCGTGTTGACTGAAACTTTACAGATGATAATTGAGATACGTCTTGTAATTGCAATACCGAAAAATATGGACGCGACATCAAAATGACTGCTGCTTATTCGCGCTGTTTTTTGAAAGCGTTAACACTGTATTCACAATGATTATAGTTGTTTTTTTTATTTAACCAGGACACAACAAGTAGTGGGAAGGTGGTTTAGAATTTTGTTTTCATTGGCCTGCTGTAGGGATAGAGACTGTGGTTGCCGCATGATGGTGGAATTTATGGCAGGACAAACAACGGCGCGTGTCTTGGCTCTGTGGTTGTGTGTCCAGCCGCATAAACAAGCGGGCCGCGCGTCGAAACCCGCCGCTTGTTATCCGCAGGCAGATTAATGTGTCCGCCCTCTGAAATGAACAACGACCGCTCGTAGCTCGCTGTTGTTTAAGGTGAAGCATTGCCACTGCTTGAAATGATCCCGCGTGCACACTTCACATCACAGTGAGCACCAGTTAACTGAAATAGAGCTATACGTACTCTAGTCTCTGTGATTTCTTCATCTTATATATAAAATTCTCGTGTCACAATTTTCGTTCCCATACTCCTCCGAAACGGCTTGACCGATTCTCATGAAATTTTGTGAGCATATTGAGTAGGTCTGAGAATCGGCCAACATCTATTTTTCATCCCCCTAAATGTTAAGGGTAGTCCACCCCTAAATTATTTTTTTTATTTTTTAGACAAAATTTTTATTTTTTATTTTTTATGATACAACATACAAAAATACATACAATCCTAAATTTTCACCCTTCTACGATCAACCCTTATTTTTTAAGGCATTCAACTGTTTCCAAAGATAAAGTAAGTTTCTGTTTTAAAGCAGAAATAATTGATGAAACCAATATATCCTCAAAACAAAATCAATATTCAAAGAGCAAATTAAATTCTTTTTTTTAAAAAAAAAAAAAAAAAAAAAAATCAGGTATTCAGAGCAGGTTAAAATATTCATTTTTAGTTTCGCATTTTTTTTTTTAACTGCGATAATGCTGAAACGGTGTAAAACATTCGCTTGAGGCGTTGAACAGGACACTGAAAGATATTAAAAACAACGACAAACTATTTGGCGGAACTCTGTTGGTCCTTTCAGGTGATTTCAGACAAACACTTCCAGTCATTCCACTTTCAACATACGCTGATGAGATCAACGCTTGCTTAAAATCATCTCCATTGTGGCGTAATGTTGAAAAATTACAGCTAAAAGTAAATATGCGCGTTCAAATGCTTCAAGATCCATCCGCTGAAACATTTTCAAAACAACTCTTAGATATCGGTGATGGAAAAGTTGTTATAGATGAAACTGGATACGTAAAATTACCGACCGATTTCTGCACAATCGCTGATTCGCAAGATACTCTCATTGAACAAATATTTCCCGATGTACATACACAGTACATAAATCATGAGTGGCTTGCAGAAAGAGCAATTTTTGCGGCAAAAAATGTAGACGTTGACAATTTAAATCTCAAGATACAAATGTTGTTGCCAGGGAACTTGGTATCATATAAATCTATTGATACAGTTTGCGACGACAGCGAAGCAGTAAATTTTCCCACAGAGTTTTTGAACTCACTGGATTTGCCAGGCATGCCACCTCATAATTTGCAATTAAAGGTTGGATCTCCGATTATCTTGCTTCGTAATTTGAACCTGCCCCGGCTGTGCAACGGTACGCGATTAGTCATTCAAAAATTAATGAAAAACGTGATCGAAGCCAGCATTTTAAATGGCAAGTTCCGAGGTGAAAATATATTAATACCACGGATTCCTATTATACAGGGCGTTCGCCGGAAAACGCTACCCTCCCAGTCTGTTGCCGTCGGCAACTTGCTCGGTCAGTCGTGCCAGCAGTTTCCGCCACACGCCACCGTGAATCACCGCACTGTTTAACACCTCCGCTGCCCCAACAGTGCAGTGCAGTGACCCTTACATCGTTAAGAACGGTTTCTTTGCATTGTAGATAGTTTGTGACTTCAGTCTCTTATTAATCAGTGTTGTGAATAAACGTTTCTTTGCGGTTTGGCTGGTTTGGGGCTTCATACTCTTATTAATCTGTACCGTGTTTGAGTGTGAATAAAATTATGGTACGTTACAGTTTGACACAAAGAATATTTCTCTACGATACATATGTGAAGAAGAAGTCGTTTAAAAAGTGTCGCAGTAAATTTCGTCGCGAATTTCCTGGCGCTTTACTGCCAGCTAAATCAACAATTCTGCGTCTGGTTAAAAAAGTAAGAGAAACGGGTTCATTTTTTAACAAAAAGAGACTGTCGGTCAACCGTATTCTCACAGAGGAGAAAATTGACGATATCGCTTTTTCGAATAGAACAGTCACCCAAAAAATCATTAAGTCAGTTAGGGCAGCGTGTGTCTCGAAATATGTTCAGAAGATGTGAAATGTGCATTACACAAGAGGGTCAACACTTCCAGCATCTTTTATAAGGTAAGCTAATGAATTACGTCACATTTAAATGCTTAGCACATACAAGTTTATGAAGCTTAATTATTATGAAATAGTCCGCGGCCGACGGTCGAACAATGCCGGAAACTGAGCGCTCGCTCGCCGGGAGCAGTTTCTTCCTTGTAGCGCTAACAGTGGGTTGCGTTTCCCGGCGAACGCCCTGTACCTACAGATGTGCCAATTCAATTCAAACGTATTCAGTTTCCGATTAGATTGGCATTTGCAATGACTATCATCAAATCCCAAGGTCAAACGATGTCTATTTGTGGCTTAGATTTGAGAACACCATGTTTTTCACACGGACAATTATACGTGGCATGCTCTCGAGTGGATAAACCATCCAGTTTGTTTGTGTTAGCTAAAGATGGACTAACAAAAAATATTGTTCACGCTATAGCATTAAGAGATTGATATTGTTTGTTAGTGTTACTGTCGTAATTGATTAATTATTAATGATATACAATTTTAAGGAATAAATTATAATAACTTAAAAATAATGTTTGCCTTTTGTTATTTTTATATTCCCTCATCGTTCACAGCGCTCCATGCCTATTTGACGCATATACCACATTCTTACATACATACAATATACACATTCTTACATACATACATACTTACAATAAGTAAGCTATTTTTTGTCTACACTAGAAATTACTTGAAAGTTATTTATATGGCAAAACAACGTTTGCCGGGTCAGCTAGTAATATATAGATCTGTAAGCGGGATGTGTCTGTTTAACCCTTTGTTACCGTATGACGCAAAAACTAGCCAACTTTTTTGGATGGGATTTTCACAGTCTTAAAGCTTAAAAACTGCATTATATCATCTTATCACAATACAGGGGAAAGGAGCATGAACTGATACCCAGAACAGGTATGCTAAACTGATAAACACTGCTTTTTTAAACTAAGAGCATACCCACCATAGATGACAATAACTTACAGATAAACAATACATTTTTTAAAATCTTTTTTTGACAACCTAATAGTTTTCTGAAATACAGAGAGTTAGAAGACACGGAAGACGCAAATGAAACCACTTCGTCAAAGACTCACCAATAACTGAGATATTTACTATACTGTTAAGGCTACAGCGATAATGCATTACAGACCGCAGATACTATCTTAACCAATGTTGCCGCTTAGTATCGATAGTAATGGGCAGTTTGGTGGCTTAGTGGTTAAGGCGTCTGATTGGAGATAGGAAGGTCCCCTATTCGAATTCCTGTTTCGGCGGGGATTTTTATATGCTCTTAACCCGACTCTCACCTCTGGTACAGCTTGCTGTGTAATGTGATTTACGTCAGAACGCTTCTGTGGTTCGGATTCCACGTTAAACTGTAGGTCCCCTGTACCCGGGTTAGGTCAAGGCGGCTACGACAGGGGCGGAATACGTATTGGATATAAACCCTGTTACCCTGTGATAACGACCACAGGGAATTATTATTATTTATCGATAGTAAAACTATATAGCATTTACATAGAAAATTTCATCTTCATATTGAAATGCCTGATTTTCACGTAGCTTTGTAAACATTTGATTGGTTAATTTCAAATTTTTGTATTTTACATTGATACTTATGAAGAATATAACCTCTTCGAATTAACGTACCTAATTTTTACGTAACTTTATAAACATTTATTTAGTAAATTTATTTATTTTTAATAGACATTACGTTAAAATATAAAGAAAACGAATATTAAAACTTTCTGATAGCTGGAGGAACATTGAAATAGGACAGTAGCTAAAAGAAACAAACTGTTTACATTAAATTTAGATTTTTTCCATCTCCTGGATAATAATTGCTACTCGGAAAAAGCTAAGCGCTGTACACCACACACTCAGGCTTGCTCGGGAGAAGCAGCTGACTAATGGTTGTGTATATAAATTTTGGAATCATATTTTCAATTTTGAAATAACGTTTCATTATTACGATAAAGGAAAATTGTGGACAGATATTTGATAATAAAAAATTTATTGTCAGAACTTGTCATGATAATGCTTTAGAGTCTAAAACGAAGTGTATAGTTGTGAAGTGCAATATGAAATACGCCAGGAAATTTTTGGTGTTAATAATGCAAAATCTTACGCAGGTTACTTATAACCATAGTGGCTTAATCGTTTCTTTTTCCAGTTTGTAATACATACACAAAGGGATACTAAATAAGCAACAGGAATACTTTGCAATTTTACTTTCAAGAATTGTATTCAGCATTCCTTGCATTCTTGTGGTCTCCATAGCAGATTTCACAACCTACCGATTATGCGCCTTAATATAGTATTAAGCGTGTTTTACGGACTGCCTAATTTATGCATGAATTTTATTATTTCTTAAATAATCTCCGACCAAAAAAAGTAATTAATTTAAATTTAGTAAAATGAAAAGGTTTCTTTAACAAAAATTTGTTTAACAGCACATGCAAATTTAAATCGGCGTAACCTATCCATTTATTTTAGTCCCATTATCTTTGGAAAAAAAACCCAACAGAAACAAGGAAAAACTATATCAACTGAAAAGTTTACAGTTAAGAAGTATTATTTATTGAAGAACAAATAATATAGCAATAACAGCTGCAAATAAGAAGTAAAATCATTGTCGAAAAAAATTACTCTGCTCGTTGATTCGATTTAGGCCGCTAATTTACCAATGTCACCGTAACCACGAGACCACGGCCATCTTGTAAGCGTGTGAAAAATGGCGGGTTGAACTCAGTGTTCTGACAATTAATTTATTCAAGCTTACTATAACAGCTACTTTTGTGGACAGAGAAAATAGAGGTAACATCTATACCGGATATAAATAGCTTTCAAGCCAGTCAAAATGACGGGCTGACCGGTGTTTCTTCGAGCTTACCTTAACACTGACATGGATGAACATACAATACGATAGTAATTTCAGATTGATTTGTCTGAATCATTAACAAGGGCGCAGTAACCAGTTCAAATTTAATTTAGTGCTTTATGAGTTTGTGGTCCGAAGAAGGAGCAGATGTAAAAGAATTACATTTCAACTCGGCAGTATTTATATTTGGAGATTTACACCCGCAGCGCGGAACATAAAAGCGCACGTTTTCGCTCTCATTGAAGCGTCAGTTGTGAATGGCAGGGCGCTATCTGCCCATTCCACTGTCAAATTCTGCGGCGGCCCTCGCTTTGTTCTACCGGGAGCGCGGAAATGGGTCCCATTAGAGGCATGTTTCATTGTGCTGGTGCGGACGATGGTAAAACGCGCGTATGCCGCCTCCCACACTGCCGTACTGTCGAGATGGACACCTTTCTCCACGTCAGCATGTCCAACAATTTGCCTCAATACACAACACTTTACAAGGAAGGAGAAAACATCACATTAGAACCACAACTGACGAAGTTTTAAAAGCTGGAGAAGAGAGACTGGCGTGTTTGCTCTGAAATCAACAGTCTGTTTAAACTTTACGTTAAACTAGGCGATATTAATTTAATCGAATAGAGTTTTGAGAGTTAATCGTCCACACTCTGGGTTTGAATAGTGGTTTGTGAGTAGGAGATAGTGGGTTCAGTCGCCAGTCATTCAGATGAAATGACTCCGGGCGAATGCCGAGACTGTTGCTGTATGAAGGCCATGGTCCATTCCTTACCCCTCTCGGCTGATTCTCACGACGTCGTCAACGGGGCGTGAGAGCCCTAATGACAGTAATCATTAAAACACTTCTATGTAGTTTAAGATTCTTGTTACATCTGAATACAGTCAAAATACATATGGTCAATGAGTTTAAAGGATCGCACAAGCAATGTATTTGCGCTTCATTTTCCATGCTCATGATGATAGTCTTTGAGTGAAAAGGTGAATAAACGCTCCTAGAGAATGTAACACTACCTGATTTCAGGCTTGCTTTAAGGAAACTATATTCTCTTGTCACGACATGATTTGTAAGATGTCATAATGCTAATACATCTCACAGAAAAGAGAAAAGCTCGAAGAATCTCCAAATGTTGTGAAACACATTATCCACTATGTAATTTCGTAAGGTCATTCACTCACCTCGATATCTATTGGCTGGAGAACGGTGTCACGTGCCAGCCTTCGCTTGCAAAACAACGACCAGAGATACCATTAGAAGGAATTCGTGGTTATATCTACAATTTAATAACTAAGCAACTGCCAACAAATTAATTGGCATGATACATTAATTAAGTTTGCTTTTCATATGGTTTCATAGTTAAAAAAATTTTAATAAATTTTGTGGCTGAAAAAACGTGGATCTGTTTTTCAGTAACATGTTACTAATTAAAGCAACTTAAAAAACTTTAAAAAAAATTAAATTACTCATAGTCTCTGCTGTAACCACGAATGCCAATTGTCATGTCGGCTTAGAATAAATTTCAGTTTAATTACAACTTTCACTAATGTTGTTGCTTGACCAAAACTTATGCATTACGGTTTATTTGCTTTTTAAGCATTTTACTGACCACTTTCGTTATTGGGCTTTATTCATGTTCGCTGTATCTGAATTATTAGATTCTTTTAAGTTGACATCAGACAAAATGTGTCGCCGAATCGACTATTCTGACAACTTATTTCTGCAGAGTTGCTCAACTGTTTCATAATATGGATTATGTATTAAGTTCTCTGGCCGTCACAGATACTGTGACCATGGTTACATTTTGAGTGTTTGCCCAGTCTCAGTAATAAACAACGTGATTATTTCGAAGCAAACAGGATATATTTTTTTTTTTTTTTAAATTTGCAGAGTGAACTTTAAGGGTCAAATACAAGTTTGTATTCAAGCAACTTCGAGTGTATGATCTTTGAAACAGTTACACGTTCCTGTCCGTGTTTAATACCTATCTCTATTAATGCTTTTGAGTTCTTTAAGCTCAAGAGATTTTATTCATCCTAAGGGTGAAACACAGGTCAAGCTTATATTTGGTCAGATCAGATCAACCTGTCATAATATTTCATCGTAAAAACTGGAACTATTCTAGATCCGTGACGATACACAAAAAACGGTCACGGGCTTACACTAGTTAATAATAATTCCGTGTGGTCGTAATGTCTTGGTAAGAAGGTTTCTCTTGGCTGTGCATACTACCCCTGTCGTATCCGCCAACATATTCTTGAAACATCTTTTACAGAAGCAAATTATTTATTTTATTATTTTACATATTTGTATTTGTTTTATTTTGTGTTTTGTTTCAAATTACATGATCTATAATTGACATTAATGAGGTGTTCACTTATATTGTAAATGCCTTTTCGAATTGCATAATTCCGGTTACACATTATCTGACCTACCAATTCTCTATCGATGCCGACACACGCATACGCTCACACAAACACATTCGCTCGTACACGCAGACACACGTACACGTAAAGATACAAACATACGCACACGCAGAAATACCCTCCGCATACACACGCACGCAAACGCAAACACTGGCACCCACGCACACGCTCTAACGTGCACTCCAAAAAATTTAATCTCTCATTGCATGGTTCGTGCGAATTTCGCCTAATGCTATAATATAATTGAATTATATCGTTTCGCTTGCAGACTCTCCTCGCGTGTATTTTTGTAACAGTGTTCACAAGCTGGCGATCGTCTGAAAATAATAGTCTGAATATCACAACGATGTTGCGTGACGGCAGGAGCAAAGTCTATTAACGAAATTTCGTTATTTAATTATTTTCATAACAACATGAGAAACGACCATAACACACGTGGTTCCGGAAATAGGAAACATTTAATTTTCTACGAGAGAGAAATACGTATATGATGGAGGGCTGTAATATTTTCTAAACGATGTTTTGGATTTTCGATCCTTGATATAATTTCATACTTCCTTTTGGGTGAAATTGTGTAGCTTTGTTGATTTTAATGACATCTTTAGTCTGGAATATTAGAATTAGCGGAGGACTTTCTTCGACTACATCTTTCTTCCTTTTATTGTCCTCAAATTTTTCTGTTGATTCCATTAATCCCTTCAGTTTCCTTGTCGCTTACTACGACAAGGTCTTTCTTTTAGTAGAGTGTGTATTCGGAGTAGTTTTCCTAATTTTTTCGGACATTATGACTTTATCAAGTTTGAAATGTTGTTTCTGAATTCTGCTATTTTTAATACTACAACTTCACTTCTTTGATCAACAACAGGTTGTTTGGAAAGTTTCCGTAAATTCCCGTTTCCCTTTATTCCCTTTCATGTTTCAAATATCTCACTGTCTGCCATATTACTGATTTGTCTTTCTGGTTCGTTGTCTTTATTTGAACGGAATCTTCTGCATGTATTATCATGACTTGATTTTCGTACTCACTTGCGATACAGTTGACGCATTGTCTTGAGTTGTAATACATTTCTGGCCTGTAACGTTACGTCACCGCCAATACTCCTTCCGACGCTGGTTTTGTCTAAAGTTGGAGTGTTGCTCTGCCTTGTTGCTAAACAGGCTGGTGCAGTCGCAAAACGCGAGACAACAGCAGCTGTGCCAGCCTTCAATCTCTGACTCTACTCGCTACATCTGCGTCTACATGTCGTCGCAAAACCACAATTTTTTCCCCCCCTTTGAGCCTCTAGCCACCGTGTACATTTTTGCGGCGTTGTTTTTTTCTCACAGCTAAATGTTACCTACTTTTCCTAGATCAAAATTAATTTAATCCACCGTCACCAGCGGAACATATGTTTCCACCAGAGACCCTAAGACAAAATGTTGAAAAAACAGGATCCGCACTACATTCTGCGACTCGGTTTATTACCGTTGTCCATTGTATTAATTCCAAAGTCGACACGCTTTCCAAATAACCCATCTCTGGGTTAGTACCTGATTTCCTATGCTATAGTTAGAATTAAAGAATAAACATTAAACCGTGTAATATTTCAGTTGAGAAACGCACATGCACTTGTCACCTATAAAGCAGATTAGGTGGTGATTTCTGTCTTAGGACTTCTCCTCCCTAAGTTATTAAGAGTGATACGTTTAGCTTCTCACCTCCTTGGTGTTATGACAAACCTTGCATTGACTTCAACTGGGGAAAGATGAACCTAATAAAAAAAATGGCAACTATAGCAGTGAGTCCAGACTAATATACTGCGTCGTGATACTGTGACGTCATTACAAAGGGGGATTCACTCTTATTTGGACACGGGGAACAGCTACTCAAGAAATGGGTACGACCAGAAAAAAATGGTTTCTTGTAACATGTTAAAACCATCGAACACATTGTTTGCTCTTGAGCATCTAATCCTCCACCTTGTTCTATAGCCAGTCTACATGCTCTTTGTAACTTTAATGATGAAATCTAATTGATTTAGGTTCTCGATATTAAAGTTCTTTCATTGCGAATTTGATATTAAAGACAAATTTAACAGCTTATAATATTTTTGTCCCGTGGTTCGGATTCCACTTTAAACTTTAAGTCCCGGAGCAAAGGAACTAGCCATCCTACCTCTGACACCATGGCTTAGTACGCCTCCTTCGGGAGGATCCAACCAACCTTCGGGTTGTGGACTAAGTTAGTTAGTAGTTTTTTGAAAAAAATTTTTGCAATAAAGATTTGAATTAATTATAGTCAGTGGGTAGTTGATACACGATGAATGACATGTGGTCCAGTTTCAAAGTGAAAAATCCCTTGACAACACGAATTAAAACCAATTTCTCCTAAAGAGTAGCTAATAAAATATTTTAACTTCGTGGAATTCTAAAATCACTTTAAGGCGATAACGTAGTTCAATATAGTTCAGTGACACTACAGTTACGAGTCGCCAAGTGAGTTTTAACCATTGGCTCGTGATCGAGTAATTATTAGAATTATTTTTACCCAAATTGAGTTGAATATAATTTAGTTTCTGTTGATTCTTTAGCATTTCACCAATCAGAACATCGAGATCGACAAATAAATACTAGACCAGACCACCTGTAACAAAAAACGCACACACATTTAACTCGTCTTTTTTATTTGTAAATTATTAGTAGTTAATTATTCTTATTACAACAGATGATACATAAATTGCATTTGTATAAATCAAAACAAATAGTGGGGATCATTTTCTTTATTGCAATACATTTGACAACTGCTCATTCTCATACGTGCGCTGGGATCAAACAAGTGCGCGGCATAATATAACGTTACACGAGATCAGTTGTTTTAAAACTTCCAGATGTTTCCCTCTAAAATCGTTTCGCTATCTAGTTCTCACTGGTGATACCTGGAGCGAGAGAGTTTCAGTTTTTCTCTTGCAAGTGTGTGGATTCCGTATTGGAACTGCCACCTGAAGCTACCCACCCGCTCTGGTTTGACGAGGGAAGCCGTTAGTGCGATTAACGAAGTCAATAGGCGGCTAGCAGGCGCTTAACGCCTGACGCTAAACTTGGCTGTGCGGCCCAATCGAGTTTGGCAAGATGCGAGCAGCGTACTAACTGCGTTGTCGAGTTGGCCGTCAAGTGGACTAATCACTCCGGACGCTCTAAGCACTGGGCTGAGAGTAACACCAGCACCAGCCGGATATCACGTTACGCGAGTCTTCAACAGCTTCCGCTTCGCTTACAAGTTAATTTTTCATATTTGTACTCTAAAATGACAAAAACATTAAGAAACGTAGCCGACGATGCATAACATAATGTTCATATAAAAAGATAAAGTTGAAAAACAAAAAAAAGATATTCTGACATAAAGACCATGTATTTCCAAGGAACAGCATTTAGAACTGCAAAAAAATGTAGAAAACTTTTGATACTTTGTGTTTGTTTTATTGGCTGATCTCGCAATATTTTCCAATACTGTGTCACCGAAATCGTCTTTACGAATATAGAAATTCAATATTCCAGTTGACAATCAGGCATACAAACCATAGACAGAATTACGCTGGTGGAAATTAAAAGTGCAACACCCATTCGGAGTTGTGATAAATGAATGAAATTTGGTCCCAAGTATACCCATATTAACTTTTACGTGTAATAGTATGACAATCATTGGGCTGTTTATTACGAAAAACTGCAGTGTTTTTTAGCGCATAAGTGATGAACAGTGTGGTGTAACATGCAATTTTTTTGTCCAGAAGTTCATGTTGAGCAAGTGTGTCAAGATCCTTTACACCGAAATGTCTAACTGTGAGAGAGCTCGGAGAATTGGCGTGTTTGAAATGGTTTGCGTCATCTCGTAAAATCTCCAGAAGGATTGGCCGCAGTGTAATGTCATTATACAGACTTGTTACACAATGGATGATAGAAGGCTCTATTATTCCTAGAGCAGACACAAGGCCATACAGAAGGACAACAATACGTGAAGACCGCCAAATTGTGTAGGTGCCTGTTGCTGGCAGATGGATGATTGCAGGCTAGATCCAAGCAGTGGTTACAGAAGAAAGTCAACACCCCCTACCCCTTCCCCCGGACAATTGTAAACCAACTGATGGAAGCTGGGTTACTCTCTCTGACCCCTATAAAATGTGTTTCATTGCCAGCATCGTCTAACGAGATGTAATGCAAAACACAAATGCACACGTGAATGGCGTACATTTGTGTTTAGAGATGAGTCTCGATTCTTCCTGTGACACAGTGATAATCGATAACATGTACACAGGCATAGTGGGAAACGGCTTACCCTGCTGTGATTTCAGAACATTACACACGTCCAGCAACTGGTGTCATGGTTTGGGTTGGTTGTTGTTGAAGGCACAATGATGGCACCACTATGTGGACCATAGACTGCATCCTATTGTGATACCCTTTACGTCCACCATCAAAATCACATCTTCCAACAGGATAATGTCCGTCCTCATACTGTGGCCATCACAATACAAGCCTTTCAACGCGTTACGATTGTAATTTGGATTCCATGGTCCTCAGATTTGTCCCCAATAGAGCAGGTCTGAGACGCCAGGAGTAGGCCTACACACATTAGATCACTTGGTCACCCAGCACAAACTGTGTAACAACCGACCGGACAAGACATGCAGACGTAGAGAGACATACCCCAACAAGACATCCGAACACTGCCAGCAAGGATCCACGAATGTGTAGATGCTCAAGACGGTCACACTTCTTACTGACAACTGTATCTAAAGGTAATAAGCTGAGTCTGATCCATTTCAATTTGTTATCATTTCTTCTGCGTTTGACCCTGGATATATCTACAAAGTTTCCTAAAATTCCACCATTCCTGTCTGGGTTCCGCTAGTGTAGTACCACGACCTACCCTCGTTAAACCCAAATCTGGATGGCCGGAAGGGAATTCGAGCTCACGTCCTCCCGAATGTTAAGAGAGTTACCGCTCACCACCCACGGTCGGTGTAGCCTCATGGGTGAGCGGTAACACTCTGCACATTCGGGAGGACGTGGGTTCAAATCCCCGTCTGACCACCAAGATTTCGATTTTCCATTGATTCCTGAAATCACTCCAGGTGAATATCGTAATGGTTCCTACAAAAGGCCATCGCCAAATCCCAATCTGTTCCTCACACCCAGTACTTTCCCAACCCTTATGAACTCGACGAAAATTAAAACCTGAAAAAAATAAGCGTAAGTGATGAAGTGATTCAATATGGTTTGTCAATAAGAGCAAAACATGAAAAAAGGAAGCGTGTCTGAAAGTTAAATCGAAAATAGGTCAAGAAAGAGACACGGTACAGAGACCGGTACTCTCTTAGACGACTGATTGCTTCAGGAAGCCTCAGATTCAAACCTTTCTGTGCACTAAAATGATTCGCGTAACACCGCTAGGCACACTTTGTCGACGATTGACTATAACAGATACAGATGCCACCTTTATCAGAGGAGAACAAGGGTGCTCGAATGCTGAAACATCGATGTAGACTGAGGAATCGTCGATTATTCTGCAATATCGACAAACACAGTTGCTGGATAATATTAATGTAGGTTGCTAAGAAGCAAAAATAACGTGAATTAATCGATCCCCAAACTATGCAAACAATGGAAATTTTAATGCCGCGAATATTTGTTAGAAGTATGTATACTTGCATATTCTGATCGATCGTACGAAAAAAAAAAGAGACCTGTTTGTCGTTTCTGTTTGTGTATGAACTCGCCATAACAATCGAAAAACACAATCCCGTAGATAGTCTTCGTAGATTGATCATTTTCTTGCTCTGTCTTAATGATTCGCATTGCTGTTTTATATCGATCTGTAAAAATAATAACTTCGCTACCCAATCCAAATGAGTATTTATCATGAATTTTTTTGTCTTACACTAATCTGACCTAGAGTTATTGTGTAGCAGTGGTAAGCTCCTGTCTGTCCATTTTTTTGATAGCTAATGACTTGTTGCTGAACTTTCCATAAATCTCTATCAACCAACACTAAAACACTGTTTTCTATACGCAAGTAGGTGACTTTACTTCCATGAATCCTGCGAGAAATGGTAGGAGCGATAGGAAACCCATTATCTTTAATCACTGTGATAATTCTGACCAGGCTTGTTTGCTTAGTATGCATAAATCAAATGTAGTTTACAAAGAAAGAGCACCGCTCTCTTTCATGTCATCAACGTGAACAAATCATTACGAAATTCTTATCATTCTGATAAGTATGTACCACGAAAACTGAATGTATAGTTATGCCAATTTGCTTGCGGGTTTCCTATTGGTTTAATCGTGAGTATTACAGCGAAAGCGTTTCAAGGTGCTTGCGTGAGTTATCATTTTTGTGTTATTAATAATCCATACTAACTATCTTACTACGGACTTATAAAAATGTCAAGTTGGTGAGCTGTTGCTAGCTGCGTACCAGTACAAAGTTCGGAGATTTCGTTTTGGCTGTTCTAGTGCCGTTATCTGCCAGTCCAGCAGCCTGGCAACGGGAACTTCTTTTGAGGCTGATCAACAAAACGTTTTACGTTACTACTCAGTAGTATCACCAGGAAAATTTCCTTGGTTTAGACATTATTTTTCGATGTTAATAACTACAGTGGGCTCTTGGTGGTCAGCTTTGGCACCGCCTGTAGCTATGTCCACAGCTGTTGAACTTTTGGCCCTCAAAGACATGCGTCATGTTGCACGGGGGAGAGGCTCGGATCCTACAAGCCAGGAGGCACGGCGTATTGCAAGCGTGTCCAGTTGAACTGGATTCTCGTACGTCTCCTCTTGTAATACGTCGCTCTTCAACGAGGAAAAACTTTCATTTAGAAGATTAACATTTGTATCCATTTTTTGGAGCGCAAAAAAATAAAGAATATACTACAAAATCAACATGACAGATGCCCTAAAGGTCCTTGGGGAAAAATTTTCAATTGATGTAACTGCAGTGAAGAAGAAAATCAAGAACCTAACATCATACTTTTCTAAAGAGCAGCAGAAAGTCCTTTCCAAGAAGAGCGGTGATGGGGGTAGTGGGAACTACAGTTAATCATGGTTCGCGTATGTAGTTATCATATTCATATCTGATACAACTACGCCGGGGGAAATAAAACAAACAGAAGATGTTTCTGGAAACGAGATTTCTATCACTGAATCGTCCAGTGCAGTAGTGACTGCCTGGCGATTCAATCTTGTGACCTTTCGTCATTCTTCCCGGCCTGCCTTAACCAGTTAAATTCAATTAATCTATTTTAGAGTCTTTCACAACATTCATTTAAGTTTACGCAGTGTCGCGGAGCTGATGTCAAGTTATTTCGTGGAATTTATGGTCATTCATTTAAGTCACAGTACTTATTATCAGAATTTGGTCTTTTTCCGCATGATTTAAAATCAATTCATGCTCATTTTACGGTTAAATTCTCGTTGAAATATTAACTCATTTATTGCTATGCACGATTTTCTCGGATCAGGTGCGATTCACTCTAATATAATAGATATATATATATACGGGAAAGTAATGTGCAAGATTCTTCCTCACATAAAGTAAATTTATTGAAAGTATGCTGTAAGTCGAATGCTTGGAAGACGTCGAGCAGCACCAAACGACAGTAGCTTCTGTAGTTGAAGGCCTTTATTGTTGTCTCGACAACACGCATTAGTAGATGCGCGTGGAGTGTACTGAGCTGGTGATTGGGGATGACACTTGCAATCTTCCTGTAGGTGTCGATAAGCTTCAGTAGCAGTTATTTGCTTTGCTGAGCGCGGGAAACAGGCTGATGGGCCGGTAAAGTCGGAGAAAGATTGGATCTTTCCCCGCTTTACGGATACCGACTACAACAGCATGCTTCCATTCTGTCGGGAACGCCTGACTTCACAGGATGGTACTGAAGGTAGCTGATGATTTCCGGTGGTAGGTTCCGATGGTCCGCTTGTTGTGCCCCGGCGCCTTTCGTGGCTGCAACCCGGCGATGCAGCTGACTGTCTCCTGCGGTGCAGTCTCGGGGATGCCTTGTGACAGGTACAAATCGAAAGTTGAGTGATGTTAAATAAAACAAAGGAAATTGAGCAAGGAAATGTGTTAAGCACTAGCTTCAAAGCTGAGAATGGCGAAAGATTGGACAGTATAGTCAATCAGTCTGTACTCGGAGCTGCAAGTATTTATTTAAAATATATTGCGGGCAGAGTGTAGCTTAACTGAAGCAATGCAACAGTTAAGATTGATGACTGGAGAGATATACCTAGTATTAAGTTAGTAATATCAGCGAGCAAACGCGCCGTTTATGTTTACTTACTGTCGCGTCATTGCTTATTTCAGTGTTAAGGGAATAAGGAAGACTTCATTTCGAGTCGATTCTACGTCTCACGGCATCACGTCAGCTCGCATCTTAACACACACGAAGTAATATGGGAGCTTGGTAACGCGCAGGGCATCAACAGAGCCGGAGTCTGAAATAACATCCACTAGCGACCGCTGCAGTTCTCAACTGGTGGGATTTGATTCTAGAAGAAACCCACAGCGTAGCATCATCGTTGGATAACACAGCTTGCAAACCACTGCCGCTAAAGTTTTTTCCACTACTTGGTTGTATATCCACATCTTCCACCCAATTAGAGCAATCCAAGAAATCTAGACATTCAGCCAGCCAATTAGAAAAGCCCTTTAATCTCCTGAACGACCCATTAGTTTTTTCTTAAATCACAGAGCACTTTTATTAGCCAGTTTCCCTTCCACTCGTCACATCGCCAGTGCACCTGCCATTACTCACAGCACCCACTTAAAGGTACTTTAGCTGTATCTGAGCCACTGTGTGCCACTTTATCCTAATTTGAACTTTGAACAGTTTACAACGAGTCACCCATTCGACGTTGGAGCTTCACAGTGCCTAGCCATCAGCCTATCATCAACGGGGAATTATCATAATTATGATTAATATACTTATTTATGACATGTTTATGCATTTATTATCCAGATTTAATATTCGGTCTATATTTTATGAAGTGTATATGCTCACCATCTTCAAGTGTCTGTTTCAATAAATAGGAATATCCCATGCGTGATGTTTTTCTTGAGTAGATACGTCTCTTGTCCGTAAAATAGAGATGTATGACAGATTTAAGCAAATGCTCCCAGTATCTCAGCCAGTCACTTTATGCAGTACGTTCCTGCTTTAATTGAACCCAAAATAGTTTTCCTTGGTCTATATTCCCAGATGAGTTCTCGAGCGGATACTCGGGGATGCTAATGCGAACCGTAATCTTCTTAGGTGTGGTGTGAGTTGCCACCACCCACGCTACACGCTCTACTACAGGTAAAGGAAGAGCCGGCTTTGCTGTGCTTATGCTGACATATGGTTCTCATGCCATTGGCTGTTCAAGTTTTCTGTGTACATGGTTTGGAATCGTGCCCATGGTTCTAAGTCGTAGTCGATAGTTAGCCGCAATTTCACACGTGGTGTATCCGAGTAGTGGACAAACAGAGAGGGTCTGGCCTATCAAGTTGCATGTCGAGGAACTGCCTTGTGTTGGTTACTCTTGACAGCGTTACGAATGAAATGATATAAAGACTACAAACTTATTCATTTATCCCAGAAACAAGCGCATACGTTTAGTTACATTTTGCAGCTACTTTAGTATGGTGGTAGCACCTTCGCGTTCCGCTTACTTTTCTCTTTTTTTTTCTTTACTTGTCAACATCAAGTTCCTTAGAGACAGTAAAGAACTGGGGATAAGGAAAGGAAAGGATTGATACCATCCCGGCGTTCGCCTAGAGTGATTTATGGAATATCCAAAAGTGGATAGTCGGAAAGGAATTCGAAAACGCGTCCTGCTGAATGCGAGGCCAGAGCGTTACCGTTTTACTTTTTTCCGTGGTCTCTGAAGTTTATCGTTGCATAAAATGCAAATTATATCAATGATTATTTTTCATTTATCCTATCAATTTCCTCGATTCTAGGACTCATTTATTCGGCAGGATCGTTGGTTTAGGTTAAAGCATGACAGAGGCAAAATATGCGGCATTTCGAAACTCTGTCACTTTGTGATCCCCTACGAGCAAAGAAAACCTTCGGCACGTAATGTTCATGGCAGCTTGGTGACACGTATGGCACCGAGCCTCCGCTCCGCAGCACGACGCCACGTGCCTCCCTTTGTTTAGCACGCGGTAATTTCGTTCTGGTGACGCGATTACGGCAATCAGGTGAAGCTTGAAGATGCGCATTGTTCGCGAACAACAGGAACGGTTTGTGTCTGCGAAGATATAACCCAATGACAAAGACCTTTCGTGGGCTTATCCGTCTTTCGAACGAGAATACAAGAATGGAGACGTGGCTTTGTAAAAAGACTTGACTCCCTGAATTATCTTTTATATCTTAAACGATTTAAAAATAAATAAATAAAATTATAGTGGATTGATGCTGAGTGTGAATCTTTTCAAATTATCTAAAAAATTTTGGTTGGCAGACAAAATATAAATTTTCAAAAACATTTTCCTGGTATTATAGCTAGGAATAATAATATAACATTTGCGTTGATACATGTCATTGTGAATTGCACGTAAAATTTATTGGCTACCAGCTGTTGCACGTAACTTTGTTTATTTGGTTTTTCATGTTTCGAAGGGTTGTGAGATGAAGTCAGGTCTTCCACCAAAGTTATTACCTCGGACGATTTGATCCTGATCCATAGTCATGGATTTCGCATTTACACCGAGAAATCCAGTGAGACCACAATTCTCGGAAGTAAGTTATACGAATGACAACCATCATTTGCAGTCATAGTAAAGAAAAGGAATTCCGAACTCTGGTAACTCAACCTTTATCTACGGTTCCGGTGAGGACAGCTGATAGGTTTTTACTATAACTCTAATTAACTGATACCTTTTCCTCAACGAGAAGCAGATTGTTAACGGCTGCTCCACCACCCACTAAATTAACTAACCTGGTAATCCTACCAGGTACGTTTAATGTGGAATCCAAACCAAGGAGAGAACCACAGTTGAATATAAATTTCAATATACTATAAATTGATCGAAACCCCTTCAAAAACTAGCCAAAGGTTTTTAAGTAAATTGTGTTCAACAAAAAAATTGGAAATTAATTCCCCGACACTTTTTTCTTAATTTATCAAAATCTAATATCCCACTGTGCGGTCAAACAGAACGAGGTTATTACAAGTAATTAGAGCTGCTGTGGTCCTTAGGCTATACATGTTGTGCGGGGCCCCTCTGTCGGTCATCATCGGGGGCTGAAATTCGGCCTAACAATTCACGGGCGTCGTGGCTCTACTACTGACCCGAAGCTATGGTGCGGGTGCAGGTGCAGGTCCCCCATTTGTGGTGCGGGCCCCCCTCTGTATTGCGGGCCCCTAGGCTACAGCCTAGGTAGCCTAAGCTTAAATGCGGCCCTGCGGCAAAGCGCTGTGACTAATCACCAGCTGCGAAATTTACTGTCCTTATTTCGAGAGATTTTCTTGCTTTCTGCTTATTTATATAGTGTAGTGAATATAATTCAGATACTAGTAATCAGCTTTATACATTTAAGCCTAACTTTTAAGCACACATTTTGTTTTATCATTACAAGATTACTATTTGCTTTTTAACGAAGAACGACAGTTGGATATAAACTTACAGTTATCAAGACGAAAAACAGAAAATTATGACTATATAATCAACTTATTACCAGCGAGCAAATATGTTAAGTGTAGCCAGACCTTATTGTTAACTGGATGCCACAACAAAATGAACGAGACGATTGGGTACTCAACTGCAACTTGTTGCACTATTCCAACATTTTTACACCTACGCGTTTGATAACAATTTATGTCATTTTTAACTGAAATAAAGATGTTATGTACATGTACTTGTACAGTAACTATGTGAAATTATCGTTTCAGGAACACAATTTTATCATTTTTGTATATGAGAAAGAGGTAATACAACAAAATTTTGAATAATTAGGAAATCAAATATTTAGCGTCATTTAAGAACGAAGCTTTTCGCGGCGTTGTCAATTCATAAATTCTAGGGCTTCCAGACGAGTATAGACGCCACAATCAAGGGATGATCTCTGTCATCATTACCAACCAAAGGTGTCATATATATTCTTTCTATAAGGTGTTTTTTTTTGTTGTTTTTTTTTTTGTTTTGTTTTTTTGTCACAGGCGATTATTTCCCTTCATACTAAACCGAAATCTATGAATGAGGTGACATTTTAAAGCTTATGGCCTCTACTGTGGTCACACCACATTTTAATTGGGGAATTTGACCCTTGACTGGCAAAAGTATCAATATTCCTACAACGCGTTTTTGTGTCACGAGCCATTTATCTCCCTTGATATCTAACAGATATACATACATGAGGTAAAACTTTAAAGATTAAAGTATCCGCCGTGGTCACATCATATTTTAAGAAAGGAATTTTTTGGAATTCGACCTAAAAAGGGACAATTATAATTATTTCCATAACGTATTTTTATGTCACGAGCTATTTGTCTCCCTTGATATCTAACCTAAATTGACAAACGAGTTTCATTTAAAAGGTTAAGATCTTCACTCAGGCAACATTACAAATTAAGAACGAAATTTTTCGGAATCTGACCCTTAAAGGGAAAAAGTAATAACTGTGAATGTCGCGCGCATGAGACAAGCCGCTAACAGCAGTAGCAAGTATCACAGAAATATTAATAAACTGCTTCACTGCCGTCAACTTTCGTTATATACCTATTACACTAAACAAATAAACAATTTAAACAAATGAGCGGTTCTTCTTTCATCCAATTACAAACCTCCAACCTCAACATTGTACTCGCCATATCTCCGCATGGGTCAAATAGTAATTTAATACTTGTTTACGCGGTGCCGCTGAAGACCATCGCGACTCAGAATGACCAGGAACCCGGATATCAAAAGGTTGAAGCAGCTATGCATCGGTAAAGAGCCAAAGAGTGGATGTCGTCATCGCTTTGGGTAGGTTTTTGTCTTCCATCGTTTCCGCGGCACAGCGTAAACAAACAGTTATTCAGTTATACCTTTGTTTGAAAATTAAGGCAGAGATAGATGCCCTGTAAACGTGCCTTGATTGTGACATTTAAACGCGGCTGGAAGCTCGAGAACAGTTTACTTGTTTAGCTCCATTGCTTTCGTATTTGGTAGGTGAAATGTAGCAGAAATGACACCAATCCTAGTAGATTAAATATAAAAATAGGATCGGACGAAATAGGAAAAGTAAGCGAATTCTGTTACTTGGGAAGCAAAACTACAACCGATGGCCCAAGCACGAATGATGTTAAAAGCAGAATAACACTAGCAAAAAGAGCCTTCATGAAAAAGAGAATTATTCTCAAATATTGATCTAGGAATTAGAAAGAACTTTTTAAAGCTCTATGTGTGGAGCACAGCACTTTTTGATAGCGAAACATGGACTTTAGGAATAGCAGAAAGAAAGAAAATTCAAGCATTTGAAGTGTGGTGCTACAGAAGAATTCTGAAAATTAAGCGGACAGACAAAGTACGAAATGAACGAGTTTTGGAAATGATGGGTGAGGAAAGAAGTTTGTGGAAGAAGCTTACAGAAAGAAGAGACAGGCTGGTAGTTGATGTTTGGTTAATTTGTTAGTGGAGGGAAAAGTCGAAGGTAAGAACAGTAGAGGAAGACAGAGATTAGAGTATATGAAGCAAATAATTGATGACGTGGGTTGTAATGGGTATGTAGAGATGAAAAGGTTAGCACAAGAAAGGAAGGGATGGAGGATTGGACCAAATCAATCAAAAGACTGATAACAGCAAAAAAAAAAAAAAAAAAAAAAAAAAAAAAAAAAAAAAAAAAATACAAACAAACCAGAAACAACGCGTCTGCGATGTTCTCTACTCTTCAGGACTTTCAAAGGGATTGATTGACATTTTTCTCGCAACAATTGCTTGAGCTGAACATTGAATTTTTGCCGGTCCTGACGAGTCCTCGCCCGGGGATCTCATTCGTCCCAAAGATACTCTATTAAGATTGCCTTTTTTTTTTTTTAAGTAGATGAGATTATAATAGATACTGGACTAAATCAACATGTTCTGATACCTGTTGCGTGTGTTTTAAGGAAATGAGTGATATACTTGAATGCAAAAGTGTCGTCAAAAGTTTCATACCTAGTAAAGATATAATGGATATTTTGTGCACCCTTTGTTTCAAAACTGAAAATGTTATTGAAGGTAAAATAAATTCTAAAATCAATTTGGAAACACAAGCAAAAAAATGAAAGAGAATTTGGAAAATAATTTCCCACTGCTTCCTTGGGAATTACTGTGGGAGTGTCTATTGCTGACGCGACAAGGGCCATGGTGATTCCCGCAATATACTGGCGCCGACCGGTGTATAGCCACTACTGTAATCCAAACATCCGCTATACATCCGCAATAAAAGTTTCTGATGTGGATGCGAAACCGGAGGTAGAATTTCATACACAAGTTCAGCACTTGCGGATGCGGAGCTCCGTCACATCCCTACTGTGAAGGAAATTGAGTGCCGCGTAGTGGTGCGTGACAGTGTTGTCAGCACCTGACAGAGTTCAGAAAGGAGCCAGGGAGCCTTATTGTGGTTTTACAATTGATTGGTTGTTCAAATCATGCAAAATCCAGGTTTATGGGGCATTCGGATGAGACACTGGACCAATAAGGGACTGCATGGGAACATGAGAGCAGGCATACCCATCATTATGATTCCCGTCGACCACGTCTGACCACCACATGGGAGGATCGCCGTATTATGAGCAAAACACATCGTAACCACATCTGCGCCTGCCATATGAGAACAAGTGATTTACTCCCTGCAACATTCTGTGTCAATCTACCATTAGTCAGAGACTATCAGCAGCCGGACTAAAGATATACCACTGCATGTTGAGGTTTGCGTTAACACCATAGCACAAGCGGCTGCTTTGGAGAGGTGCAGTGACCGGGAAGCATGGAATGATTGATTATGAATGTGGTTGCAATGTTTTCAGCTATGAATCGCGGTTCTGCTCTAACTCCGTTGGTCATTTTCGGCAAGTATGGCGGCGACTTGGGTAGAGGTAACAGTATTATGCTGCCAATTTTCAACAGGACAATGCTCGTCCAGACATGGCACGTGTCTCCATGAACTTCTGCGTGACGTTCAGGTACTCCCGCGAATTACAAGGTCCAATGATTTTTCTCTCGTTAGAACATGTATGAGACCAGCTTGGACATCAACTCCGTCCCGGTTCCAGTATCCAGGATATGAAGGACCAGTTGTGTCCCAGCTTGCGTCAGGATAGAACACCACGGCTTCATGACACCGTTCCCAACCGAATCAGTGCATGAACACAGCTCAGAGAGTGTGCAACGTATCACTGAAAAGTGGGTGCATACTACCAACTTTATTGTAAATTTAACTCGATTTGCGATCACATACCCTCTCAACCCATGAAGTTTCATTTTGTTTCCTGATTACCTTTCGGACATTTCACTTCTTTTGTTAGACATTGTATACAATAGATTGTATGTAGCACAATATAATAGAAATTCCTCATTTTGCGCTAATATTGTCATCTAATACTGTCAACCTACTAGTTCCACGTTTTGCTTGAAGTCGTATCTGCAATTTTTAGTATCAACAGTTGAGCTATCACGGTATCGTTGTAAGGCACACAAAATTGAAACGAAATAGTATTAACTGTGCTAAATTGTTGTTACAATTAACCATCAAACAAAAATTAAATAAGTGTAATCGTAAGTTTTCCCGGCGGATCTGTTGCTTGAAGATTTCTCGGGCGTGCAACCGGGTCAATTGATCGCATATGTACGAAATTTCGATGGCGTAACCTGCCATCATCTTCAGGTAGCGTCCACTGGTCGGCGTGAGGAGCGCAGTCCAAGACGCGACTGCTGGTCTGCTCCGGAGGCGTCGATATTTATACCTTCCGATAAAATTCGTACATCTGCGATCAATTGACCCGGTTGCACGCCCGAGAAATCTTCGAGCAAAAATTAAATAGTCGATTTCAACTGCAACTGATAAACTGCAAAAGCCCTGAGAAGGCAATGTAGTATGGATAGTACAATGTTGTCTCTTGTTATCTCTGATACGAGCAAACCACTACGTCAAGTAAACTGTATGAGGGCAGGAAGACTATAAATCCCACAAAAACAATTCTTGTAAAAATAGGCCAAGTCTCGTGTTCGTGCAGTGACAAAAAGTTATGAGATCTTCCTCTGAGCCAAGTCTATACTTTTCAGTGTATATTCACTTCACTTTATGAAACAGATTGGTTTCTCTCGGTATCATAGATCGTTTATTTAGGATAAAAAAACTGATGACTTTGCCATTATGCATGTCATAATTTGAACTTAAATTGAGGGCATAATATATATACTTGTCAAATTCGAAAAAGAGCGATGGAAATCTTGGCCTTTACGTATTTATAAGTTTGTGTATGTTAACTAAAACATGGCATGCATAATGGCCAAGTCATCAGATTTTTTATCCTAAATAAACGATCTATGATACCGAGAGAAACCATACTGTTTCATAAAGTGAAGTGAATATACACTGAAAAGTGTAGACTTGGCTCAGAGGAAGATCTCATAACTTTTTGTCACTGCACGATACGAGACTTGGCCTATTTTTACAAGAATTGTTTTTGTGGGATCTCATTTCTTTTTGTAAGTTTATCGCTTATCCTGAATCGCAGCTCAAATGTAATGATTCCACTTGAAAATCGGTTAATAGGAACATTTCAGATTTTAAGACATAAATATACGTTTACCAACAATGCCCCAATCTCTGAAAACAATTGATGTGACCAGTAGCCGAGCAATGCCGATTGCCGCTGGATTAGCTACCACCATTAATAAATTACTAGTAACTTCCAAACTAAGTATAAGACCAAAGTAAAATTTAAGATGTCACTTAAAATTGCTTATGTCTTTGCATTAAAAAATTTTCAGCCATGTAGCTTCATCGGGATAAAAGCAATTAAGCCGCACGTATGTGCCAGAATTTTTCATATTTCGGATTGTAATTAAATAAATACGGGAGAAAACTCCAATATTAGACTTTTCTCATGATAATGGGGTGAAATCATATATGTATACCAAATTACTTGTTTCTGGGATGGCTGGAGGTACAGTGGGATTTTGATATCGGGGTGTTATGGTCAAAATAAAATTTTGAATTTCAATAACTTCCAGAATAAGAAAGGCAAATAAGTAACATTTAACACATTAGTTGAACTTAGTAAGCTCACTCCACAATTGAAATCTGAAGTCTATAAAGTTAAGGGTAAGAAGCGATTTCACGTTAGGGGTAGGTAAGGGGTAGATATATGGAAATTTACGAGTTTGTTGGTATGTGAATAAAATTTTATCTGTGTAGCAAATTTCAGCTTTCCACGGCTACGGGAAGTGCCTTAGAGTTTTGGTGATCATCAGTCAGTCAGTGAGTAAGTGAGTGACAAAATCGCTGTAGTTTGCATCTTAACAACAACCGAACTAAGACCAGTATCGAAATAAAAGTTAGTACGTTTGCTAATATTGCTGATATCCATGCATAATAGAAATTTGAGACATATAGCATAAATACGACATAAGAAATTGAGGTTCAAAAATGGCCCGAATCGCTTCGAGAAAAGGGTAGGCAGTGCCGCCGTTGATTCGACTTGGCGGGTGCACTGCCGTGCACCCAAATATCCAGTTAGCAACTAAATGAATGCTTCATATTCTCGAAGACTACAGCCGATGTTATAAGACTGTACTAAAGTATTATACACTACTCCCTTCATTGATACTGAGAAAGGAATGAATATAAATAATTTTTTTCCCAGATCATTCGATCTCCCATGTAAATATCTTTCCCACAATTTTGCTATAGGTTCCTTCGGCACAGGTTTCAGAATCTCCGATTGCAATTAATCAGCCTGCTGAGTTATGTGACAGAACGTGCCCCAGTTTGAATAACGGAAGAATTTGTAAAGAAATGGTGGTAAAATGTTTTTCCATTTCATTACGGATATTGATAGTGCTGTGTACAAAACCAACTGTCCTCAGAGATTATAAACAGCTGTAAAGAGGCTGCGTTAGCATGTTGTTGGTGTATGTATATAATGTCTTTGGCTCACTCCGTCCGCTGCCTCTGGTGTGGTCGGAAGACAGCTATTGGCTGGAGCTCTGCTAGAATGGACTGATCGCGCCCGATGTGAGCCGATGCGATGAAATCATAAGACTAACTCAGTGTTTTAACTTTCATTTAGTTTGATTTTTATGATGTTTTATTTTAAATTAAATATGTCAGTTCAGTTAAAACATATGGCAAATCTTTACTGCTGAAAAAGTGGAATAAAATTATACGATTCAACGAAGTCCTTTCTCGACGTTACAATTTTTCAAACCCTACTGCAGCGCTGTTCGACTATCTTCAGGTATTTAGCTATTTACTTTGGATATCAGATTTGAGGTTATGGAAATTTTTATTATATTTTATTATATTATATAATGTAATATATATGTTAGTTTATGCCAACTAGGAGCACGCAAGCCTTTGTTTTGGCTTGAATTTGCTGTGGATGTGTAAACATTAATGTTACCACTAGGGTTGTTAGCCCTACAGTTTAACGTGAAATCCGAACCATGGAAGCGTTCTGGCGTATTTCACATTATGCAGTAAGCTGTGCCAGATGTGAAGATCGGACTAAGTGCCTTTGAAAATCCTCAGGAATTCGAACTGAGACCTTTCAATTTCCAGAGCAACAAAAACGCCTATATGTTGTACTATGGTATATGGTATATTATATGTTGTATTGTATTTTTTAGTATTGTTTTATCTACTTTTTACGTTATTACGTGTGTTTCTTCATGATTTTAGTATTTCTTTACTGTAATTTTTATCTATTTATCAAACTTCTAGCCCATAATTCAAAGCAACTGTTTCTATATACGATTTTTCATTTCTTTTTATGTTTTGTGCGTGTTCACTGTAATTGCATTTTCTTCGCTGTCAATTCCTTGTGTGTTTGCTTTTTGAACATCGTGTTCTGACCAGTTGTTTCTTCGTACTTGCTTAACTGAATGGAACTGTGAGTAATATTAGTTTTAACCGTGGTCCGGGTCACATGAACTACTCTGGACCCGTGACCAGAAGCTTACATCTAGTCTAGCCAAAAGATCCCGCATTATGTGCGAACGGCCTGGACGACATGTTTCTAATTTGGTGACTGCAGCTGTGAATCAACCTCAACCTACACGGTTCCAATCCCCGTCCGGGCATCCAGATTTGGGTTTTCCACGGTTTTCCAAATCACTCCAGGCAAATGTCGGGATGCTTCCTTCAAAAGGCCATGGCCGAATTCCTTCCCATTCCTTGCCCCTATCCTTTCCCGTCTCTAAAGACCTCGCTGTTAAGAGACGTTAAGCAGTTAAAAAAAAAATCAACCTACACCTTTCTGGTTAGTGTGGAATGAGTGCTTCTTCGGGTTTCCCACTCTTCACAAAAAAAGCAGCAACAAATTAATTTAAATTAAAATAAATATGAGATTGTCGCGCGATTATCAGATGCCTCCAGTGCTACGAAAATGAGTCTCTGCTACGTTATGGACACAGCTGGGAGATTCTGATTTCTCATTCAATCGCTAACAGAGCGAGCAACGCCAGGTATTCAGCTAGTAAAATAATATTTACGCGTTGCTTTAATAACATTGCATCGGTTTAAATTTATTGCTCATTCCTGTGGTTTAATCTGACGGGGGAATATAGCGCGGTTAAATGGTTTATGTGGAATCCGTTCTACCTGCATTCCTGGCAAGCAAAGCTTGGTACGCCAGCGGTGAAGGTCGGGTTAAGATTTAGTGAAAATTACGAATCAAGTTCCTTCGACACCCTGCAGAGACTCTCTTGTCTTGTTAGCGGTCCTGCTCTTCCTATTTGGTTAAAGCAATGTGTATAACCACACATGTTGGCTAATACGTCTATTTGAGTGGACTGTGATTGCAGTGATCTACGATTAGCGTACCTATAATTACAAAATTCCCATCTATGTCATTTCTTTGTACCTGAAATTAGATATTGGTTTATCTCGGAGACAGTTTTGATCAATCTGTATTTTCAAAAGCTGGGTTGAAGTTAATGATTTTGTTTATACATATTATCGCTGGCTTTATTGATTATGCTAGTCAAAAAAGTCGAGTAATATTAAGGACTCATAACGATGTGTACTAGTGCAATAATGCGTTTAACAAGGTGCTGGAAACTTTTTTTTAACTTTTTTAAACTGAGTAAACATAGGCCTAATGATGTGATGAAATTCTAGATAGGATGTGACGGAGGGACGGAGATGTTCGTGTCTGTGATTCGCCGAGAAGTCGCGGTTTCGATCCCCAAACTGCAAATTCAGATTTCGGTTCTTTCGCGAATTATTTCAGGTGAATGCTGGAATGGATCCTTCAAAGGCTTATGGCTCATTTCCTCCCATCCGTTGGTCGCAACTCTCGTGGTTCAAATGAGCTCGTCGAGACTAAGACTAATAAAAACAGCTAGATATTCTATTTCGTTCCAAACACCCCCAAAAATAACGAAATACAAAAATTGAGTGCTTAACTTCAAAAAAACATCAGGTGAAAACAAAGGGAAGAAGACAGGAAAAATACAGCGATTATAGCTTACCAAAGAGAATGTTTAGAACTTCTAATTTGTATCTGGAAGTATAGAAATTGTTCTGAAGCGTGGTTATACTATAGCTCACAATAAATACACGTACACTCAAGTACATCAATTTCATAGTTATTTCACGTAATTTTGCGTATCTGAGTGCTGGAACTAGCCGTGTTCGTGAGAAGATACGGTGGATATCAACTGAACCTGTGAAAGAACGGTATGTTCCGTCCTCCAAACGGATTTATAACATTGGCAGAATTTCTGGTTAACAGCAGTACTCATAGAACCTCGTAAAGTCTTACTGAAAGGTTGGAGTTGTTTTCGTCAGATTCTGAATCATTATCATGCATCAATATATTCGAGTAAACGGAAGAGCGGTATTTTACAGTGTACTGCTGACGTATTTGTGTCTACAGGAGGCGTGTCCTCCCAATTTTTTCCAGATACGAACGGCCTCTAGTACTGCGGCGAGCCGTTTTGTGCTGGACTTCAAGGACGACCATATCTGTCGTGCATTCGTATTAATCTTGACATTCTAGCTGCCGCTGAGCAGTTCAACCGGCAAGTCTCGCAGCTTTTCCCTTGCTACAGTTCCGTAAGAATTCCCAACCCTAGTGCCGGTGTCTACTTTTAACTAATGATGAAAAAGTAGTCAGCGTTTTCTTACACCCGAAAGTACAGTCACGTGACATTCAAATTGCTTTTTCGAATAACTGGTGAAACTATCATTATGCTACGAAAAGCAAATGCTAACAAATATACAAGCAGGTTAGACCGAGTGTGGTGGTCTAACGGTTAGCGTTCTGGCCTCGCATTCGGGAGGACGGCGGTTCGAATCCCCGTCCGGGCATCTATATTTGGGTTTTCCATGGTTTCCCAAATCACTCCAGGTAAATTCCGGGATGCTTCCTTCAAAAGGTCATAGCCGAATTCCTTCCCATTCCTTGCCCCCCCATCCTTTCCCGTCTCTAATGACCTCGCTGTTAGAGAAACGGTAAACAGACAAAAAAAAAAAAAAAAAAAAAAAAATCTAGCAGGTTAGAAATATATGAGCGACTGGCTTACATTTGCTGTTGAATAGCCGCAACGTAACTATTACCTAATGTTCTCTACATACGTTGAATACGTATGCGGGCTGTGACTGCCTGTGTCTGTATTACCCTTGGTAGGCGGGGAAAGCTGTCGCTTGAGGTGCCTGAACGCACTCGGCTCTAATACGAGTATGGGAGACTGGATCCCGGCAGATCGCACGGTGTTCACCCTTAAAGCCAGTGTCAAGACATCCAAACGCAAGTATGGTGCAAGGGATGTTTGTCAGTACGCATCAGGCGTGTGGTAGGAGATCACGTACGTGAACCTACCGCTAACTCTCCAAACGCTGCAAGAAAATCTAGTTAACAACAGGACAAGCCTTAGGGGGCCTCCATAAATTACGTGAGGTGTTTTTCCGGATTTCCGACTCCCCCCCCCTTTTAGGTGAGACTACGTGAGATTTGGTCCGTGAGATTTCCCCCTCCTAGAAATCGCTCTCGCAACTTTTTGAGACCTTTTTTCAGGTCTCACCCTTCCAAAGCCGGCTACACCCCCACTTTTCGACGAAATACCCCCCTAAAATCGACTTTCGCGTAAGATTTCCGTTGACCTCCCCTCCTCCTTGGTGAGATTTCACCGGACTCCCCCCCACCCCAACTATTTCACCTCACGTAATTTATGGACGTCCCCTTATTGCACTGTAGGGCGTGAGCACATGTTGGCCGTCCCGCAGGGCATTCGCTTGAGGTGTCGGGACTCCGCAGACCTCACGGCGTTTAACCTTAAAGCTGCTGGCGAACTACATTGTTAACGGGCATAATGAGATGTGTCGACGGAGACTCTCCAGACATTTCGAGGGAAACCTTGCAAACAAGAGTGCTAAGGGAGGTAGAGCCCCACCGTACTTGGCCGGTACCCATTTAGGCGTTGGCCTCTTACAAGGGACACCTTTGACGTCGAACGTTCGGAACCGCACGGAAACATGCCTAGAATACAAGCGATCATAAAGAAAATAGTGGTGTGTGTCATTTCCATGCAAAACGTTGCATTCTACCTCAAGCAACATTTTAATAGAGAGAATCAAAGTAAAAAGATATCAATACCGTACGAAGGAAATTATACGTAATTCAATACGTCAGTGTATCATTGCATTTTCAACCAACAGTGCCAAAAACTCTTTGCTTAAAGTAGTTAATATAGCGCTAAACACGCATATACAGCAGTACCACACACTTGATAGTGCTTATATTTGTCCTCAAAGTGCAGATGTTGGATTTCGATGAAGTGGTTAAAACAAAGTGGAAGAAAACAATGTGCACACCTCACTAAAGCCTCGTTATCACATTCCAAATCACTTTCACATTCACGCAGTCCAATATCAAAAGCCACATTAATTACATTTTCAGATGATGATGTTGGTATGTCAATGTCATAACCTGGCTTTCGCCAAGCATGTTCCAACTTAGGCTTATACGTAGCTGCAGCAAATTTATTGTAAATGACATAGTGAAGTTTCATGATGAAATAATGATCTTGTATCTTCACTTGTGGTTTTTACACATTGTAGTCTTACAAAATTAGCATGTTACTCGAGGTAGAATACAACGTTTTGCATGGGAACGTCACACACACTGTTTTGTTCATGGTCCTGTTATTCTAAGCATGTTTTCGTTCGGTTCGGAGCGTTCGAGATCTAAGCTGTTCCTTATTAGTAGCAGATAGTAGCGGGTAATGGAGTGCGCAGGGTGGGACGAATGAGGTTTAGTAACCCAGGTACCCGCCAAATTATAACGTAAGTAATAGTTCACTGCTTTTCTTACTGAACAATTCTGTTATAAAAATAAATGATGACTGCCTGTACCAATACAAATAAATTTAGGTCCTTCGTATTAAATTCATAATATAACATGTCATATGGACTTTCCTTTATTTGAAGAGAAAACGTATCCCCTCATAAACTGTCAGACATGTTAAGTGTCAATCTCTACAGCAAAGTTTGATGTAGATACTACTTATACGGCAGGTGGTGTTGAAACATTATAGGAAAAGAGCGCCTCACCACGTCTATACAGGTGAGAGAATTTCATCAAATCCAGAAGTAAAAAAAGACTTCTGTAAATAAAAATTCAGAGTGAAGCGATAGATTTCTAATTATAGTAAAGTTTATCCTTTTCAAGTGTTTTTATACAAAACTTTCCAGATCTCCGTGCAATGAAAGCGGCTATGTCCCGGCTAGAACTTGTAATCAGACCAATACGAGATTAAAATGACAGCCCATATCTCAGAACTCAGAATTTCAACACAAACATACTGATATCCGATATAATATACACGACTAGACGATTAAACACACGGATGTGTAGTTCAAATACAGGGCACAGGTCGTTAGAGTGACCCAGAACAAATTACTGTTCTACGTAACTGAAAAGCCGTACCACTACATTAATCCCAAATTTAATATTAACAAATGCGCATCTCCCAGAATATCAGGAACGGAAGTCCAAACTTACGTGATTTGCAGAATGGTATCAACAAATGCTTCAATCCTCTCACACTACGTTTGACCTCGCTGTCGGCAGAATGTAAGATCGTGGATGAAAAGTAAGACGTGAGTAATTTATGTAATTATTCACTCGATTTCAAATTAAATTAAAATGAAATATAACCTAGCACCATCTGCCGGAACCTTCGCCAGCGTGTACTTAGGTGAGTGTCAAATGCACGAACGGTAGTTTATATATATATATAGCAGCATTATTGATGGTAAAATAAGAATAGCACTAGCAAAAAGATCTTCTAAGGGTGTCAGGGATTGGAATGAGTTACCAAGGGGAATGATGAATAACCTACCGAAAACGTTAAAAGAATTTAAAGTTAAAATTTGTAGAGGGCAAATGTAGGTGAGTGAAGGATAGCGGGAAGTTGGGTGTGTAGGGAAATTGCCACCGGAGCGTGTGCTCCATTGCAATTAAATTAAATTAAAGAGAATTTTAGTTTCAACTATTAATGTAGAACTCAGAAATTACTTTTTAAAACACTATGTGTGGAGCACAGCACTTTATGCCAGCGAAGCATATACTTGGAATATCAGAAAGAAAGAAAATTGATGAGTTTGAAAAGTGGTGTTATAGAAGGATGCTGAAAATTAAGGGGACACGAAACGAACGTGTTTTGGAAATGATGGGTGAGGAAAGAAGTTTGTGGAAGAGTCTTACAGTAAGAAGAGACAGGATGGTAGGTCATATTGTGAGACATGTAGGACTTGCTAGTGGAAGGAAAAATCGATGGAAAGAACTGCAGAGGAAGACAGAGATTAGAATATATGAAGCAGATAATTGAGGAGGTGGGTTGTAAGGAGTACTATGTTGAGATGAAAAGGTTAGGACAAGATAGGAAGTGATAGAGAACGAAAAAAACAAATGCGGAAGGCTGTGATTTTGTTGAAATATAGCCTGGACTAGAAAATCCACTCAAGTCTCAAATCTAGTAGACGGAAAAAAAAACGCAGATTGTTGGAGTGACGCTCGCCATTGCTGAGCCATGTGAATTTCTTAATTGTGTAATTTTTGTTAGTTGTATAATTTTTCGGAGAAAATTTTTGCCCGTCATAGCCACATGTAGATGTTTTGCCTGTATACTGCTGAAACTAAACCAGTCTTCGTGCACACAATACAAAGAGTAAAAGAGTCAATGACAATATTTACAAAATCCAATGCACAAAGTCAAATGTCACGAAAATCAAAAGTTTAAACTGATAATGTTATGAATGTTTATTCTCATGGAAGTGTTAATATTTAATGTAATGTACAATCTCTGGATTCTATTAAGAATCATTTGGTGCATATGTTGTGAGGTTACGAACAAATTCTCGTATCTTGTACCGATGCCTGTTCAAATGGAGTCATAATATATACCACAGATTTTAACTAGATCATAAACATTCAGACTGTGAAAGCCCCATCCATGTCGGTCTGTAGTTTCTGCTTGATGCCATTTCAAACAATCAGAGAGACACAGCGCACTACAGATATATACATGCGAATAAGAGAATCCTTACAAAGCAGAGCAAGGGGACTCTTTAATCGCTTATCGGTTCTGTACTTAATGGATTTCATTCTAAGGGTCAATATTGAGAAGCTTGTATACTTATCTATAGATAAGATGCTAAACAGTCTAAATACGTGTGACTTGTAACAAGTTGTATACATTCCTCAGATAACTTGAAGGTAATCTTGGCTGGCCTCCATTGAGCCGCTGGTTTGCGAGTTAGCGAGTGTGTTCCCACTTGTAGGCCGGCCCACACCATCTTAATTCTGCTCGCCGAATTTATATCATACCTCGAGCAACCAAATCCGGCCGCCATATTAGCTGGCAAAGGACGCTGTAATTAAATCAGCGCGCCTGGAATTCCAGTGGCCCTCGGTCCAGTGCGGTGGGTGTGGAATGTGCTGCTCTCTTGGCTCGTACTTAGGGAATGTCATCTTGTTGCTCAGCCACAACAGGCACCCACAATATCTCAACGCTTCCTGTTGTCTCCGTAGGGATCCCTAGCAATTAAACGTATATTACAATTTTAATATGCCGTTATGTTCGCTTACTAAATCTGCGAAAGATGTAGACGAATTTTCTTTTCTTTCTTCTTAAAATTACCTATGGATACATAATACTGACATTTTCTCTTCAACGCTATATTACAGCGATGAGAAAGAAATAGTTCAATAAGTCCTCAAAACTACTTTCCAGTTCAGATGATGACAGTTGTCTACAAAAAAGAAAACGAAGCTCTACGAACATGTTCGTGGAAAAATAAGCCTTACACCGTATTCGAATGTAACATGATGCGGCGCAGGTACTGGAACTTGTAAAACTGCTCTCTGAAAATCTCATAGCATCTTACTGTGACGATACCTCAGAAGACGTACGAATAAATAGAGCCGAAGATCTTCTCGTGGTGTAGTTATAATCCGGTATCGATCTTTTTGTGTTGTAAGCAATACTAAACGTCTGGTGTAATGGACGGTAGATCAGACGTTCCTGCGTAAAATAAGCGAGGTGGAAGTTTCTTATATTATTTTTGGTTTTAATTGACCGAGCGTGGTGGTGTAACGGATAGCGTTCTGGCCTCGCATTCGGGAGGACGGCGGTTCGAATCCCCGTCCGGGCATCCAGATTTGGGTTTTCCATGGTTTCCCCAAATCACTCCAGGTGAATGCCGGGATGCTTCCTTCAAAAGGCCATGGCCGAATTCATTCCCATTCCTTGCCCCCATCCTTTCCCGTCTCTAAAGACTACGTTGTTAAAAAGGGACGTTAAACTGTTAAAAAAAAAGGTTTTAATTGGTTGAAAAGTCAGAGACACATATAAAGGTGTGAATAAACTGTTACGAATAAACAGAATCCTTGACAACAATCAAATGGATTATGCAGCAATAAATATATCTCTAAGACATATTCTTGGATAATTCTTTTTTTTAGCTGTTCCAGCCTCAGTGAACATCATCGTACATTCTCAATTTAGTTTAAAATAGAAGCTCATTGCGATTGGAGTTGCTTAAGATATAACTAAGTAATAATGGATTTTGTCTAAATCAAAACAGAATAAATATCGAATTGAATACTGCTGAATTAGATAAACTCTAAATACCTTGTATTGAAACATACTGCATGCAAAATATAGCATTACAAAAGTGTAATAAAGTACAAGAACTTAAGATTTCATACAAGAATTTCGCCGTAAGTACGAAGTGTGTAGGCCAGAATAAGTTTGCTTTCAGAATTACAAAACATGGAACATAGAACACTTTGCTTGATAATTATGCTAACTTTTCTTTTGCCCCGTGAAATCTACTCAACCCGTAAACAAGCGAAATCTGTTTGGTCACAGGCCCGACAAAGCTGATATCTGCCACAAACACCATTACACGTAATTATTGCAGGCCATTTCCTCTGAAGTGCTTGTCACAATAATAATTATAGGTACAGGGCCTCCTAATGAGAATATTTGTGTTAAAAATGAACAACTCCAAAATTCTAACCAAATTCACTTATCTTGGCAGTACTCTGAGCAAAGACATCAGTAATCTTTGATATTACAAATAGAACAATAAATGCAGCAGTCTTTTATAGCCAAGTGCACTAGAAATATGTAGCCTGTCCAGAATAAACAATAGTAGGCTTCAGGCATCTGAAACGAAGTTTGTGCGTACCATGCTTCGGAGAACACGAAAGAAAAAAGTATGAAATGAAATCAATCGTGAATAAGTCGGTATAAACAACAGTGTGCCAAAATCCTTACAGCGGTCTCGCCTCAGGTGGTATGAAAATGTCCAAAAGACTGAGGAAGAAAGAAAAACAAAGGCATACTTTAATATGGACATCGAAGGGAAAAGGGGTGCGGAAGCCATAAAATGCAATGGATAAAGCTAATCAAGGAGAATCTAAGAGACATAGATCCGGATTGGAGGATTACTCTAGTACAAGAGCTATTCATGGACAAGACCAGCACTCTGGGGACTGAAGCTGGGGAATAATGATTATTATGATTTACTTGGTCCGCGTTTCGCCTTCGCCAGCTATCCAGCGCTTCATTTACATTTCTGTAGCGAGTTGTGGTAGTCGATCACCCGTGCCTTCGCCCCAACCTTACCATTTACAGTCAGTCAGAAATACTTTGAAGCCTATGTCTTCGCTAAACACGTCACTTTAAACGTTGCGCTGTTTGATTTTGCTTTCATAATTCGCAAAGAGAGATCAAACAGTGTGCGGAGGCGCAAGTCACTACGAGAGTTTCGGACTTGACCCCAGTGATGAATAGAGCAGGTTTTTCTCTCGCATCACGGTTTGAAATGGCTAGTGGAAACATTAATTATTTAATACGATATTCTCGCACACGGCAATAAAATTTGGAGAAATTACTGGAAAAAGAAATTTAAATGACGAATGACCCTTGAATTTCTATTTCTGTTTTTAATGCGCGCTTGAAACTGTCAGCGAGGGTTATTTACTGAAACAATATTGTTGTTTTATGTGACAATCCTCTCTAAAAACCTTCTCCCTAAATCTGTTCATTTTCAAGAGGTTGGATGTTATGAAAGCAGGTTTATCAATTGTTCCCACATGATGCGGCATTGCAATATTGATCAAGTGAAAATGGCAAAGTATTCCGTGCCGCCTTTTCGATCGATGAAATGTTATTAAATGATATCACATAAAGTATCACGCAGTTAGCAAGCGAAAAACTCCGAGTTAAAGCATCTGTTATATTATGAGGGTGATATATTTTATTACCCATGATAATTCCCTTGAAGCTAAACAGAAATTCTTCAAATTTTGTAGAACAATTTTTATGGGTAAAATAAAGGTCAAGTTCGTAGCATTTTATTTGAAATAAAATACGACCAATTACTTAAAAGCATTTTTTTAACTGCTTTGCGTCTCTCAACAGCGAGGTCTTTAGAAACGGGAAAGGATGGGGACAAGGAATGGGAAGGAAATCGGCCATGGCCTTTTTAAGGAAGCATCCCGGCATTTGCCTGGAGTGATTTGGGAAACCATGGAAAAACCAAATCTTGAATGCCCGGACGGGGTTAAAAGCATATGGCAAAACTTTACGATTGAGAAACAAGGAATACAACTGTCCTCTACTGTTCAATGAAATCCTTCCCATTATTACAGTTTTTCATTCATGCTTCTCGGCCATCTTTATGTAGTTCCGTTGGACATCGGACTTTAGGTTAAAGCTATTAAAAATAAAAAAAGTTGTTTGCTTTGTTTTTGTTACACTGAATTTAATGAGAAAATATAATTTTGTATTTTACCCAGATCAGGCGAATCAGTTACCTTTGAGGTTAAAAACAGGACATATTCTAGACTGGTGACCATAGGCAAAACACGGTCATGGGGTTCAACCTAGTCTATGACGGCCGCGTCTCTATTTATAGACAATAACTATCTTCAAAGTAAAAAAAAAAGTTTTCAAATTTTGCAGAGAGAACTTTCTAAGTAAAATACAGGTTAGCTTTGTAAATCATCCAGATCTGGTCAAGAGATGAAGCCCTTTGATCCTTTCCTTTTTTTATTACTGCACAAGCTGATGCCACCGAAAGATGACGTCACGCACCGGCCTTCGTTGGTGGACTATTAGTGACCAGAGATGTTACAGCAAAATCGAGGTTATGAGGATATGACTGGCCAGAGTACTTCCATTAACTTTACTTTTCGTAGAATTTTATGTAGCTAAAAATATATGGTAAAAGCGTCTTAAAAATATTATACCTTACGATGTAGTTAAGTCCTTGGCATTTTTCACTCGTTACTGTCACGTTTCGATGAACGAGATTCCTGCAAAAACTGCAAATCGAATTTAGTTTCTTCTTCCGGTGGTAATGTTTCATTTCAAGGCAAAAATTTGTTAATTTTGTTTAGGTCACTGCCAAGGTGTTAACTTTGACACAATCGTTTTAGGAGATAAGTCCTTACGTTAAAAGTTCACGTGAATGGAATTCCGGGCAACAGCTAATGGGAAAACAATTCTCTTCACATGTTTGTTCCGGTATAACAGTCTTCCTTTTCTGTAACGAAATGTGGTATGATGCCAAGTTTGCACCTCTAAGATAGCCCGTTCACGAAAATAAAACGTTTCAGTACAGCATTTAAACGATAGCGATATCTACAAGTTCATAACTCATAATTACAAACATGATTCGCGCCACAAATGAGAAAACATACAGAGAAAAGTTGCCAGCAACGTATAAAAACTGTCTTCAATGGTACTCTCAAAGACATAGGAATCATTTAATTGCACATTTTCAGTTATAAGATTCGTGAAGCATGGTATCAGAAGAACCAAGGAACACTAATCAATATATATAAAGATGAATGTATGTTTGTTTGTTCTTCATACAAATCCACCGTTTTCATCCGATCTCAATGAAACTTTGGACACTTATCCTTTCAAACAAGGCGAAATATACTGTCTACATTTGGTTGAAAAATTTCCCGTCGAATCGAAGTTGTTCGGTTAAAATCGGGCAATTAAGAGCAGAGAAATTAAAATGACAGAAATGTTGCCGAAAAATTCGTAACTTTAACTGTGTCGACACTCCGCAATATGCCACCACAATCGGCAATACTCCGCGCGCCCCAGCGGGCGCGTCTCTACTCCGGCCGAGCAGGGCTCAGCCCAGGTAGCCTTCTCGCCGCTTCGTCACGCACTTGGCGCTTTACCTCAGCGGTACCGCGCGCGGCTGTCAACCGTGCAGCTCAGGTTGGAATTTTCGTCCTAGCGACTACAATTATTTTACTCACGTTTCTTCAACTTTCCAGTGTGTTCCAGACCATCTATCTATTGTTTGGTAAAACAAGAATAATTTAGAATATTCTAGCAGAGTGTTCTAGAAGTTTTTATTCATACCCACCCCTTCCCTTGCGAGAGCGACTATACAAGCGGATACACTGGCCTTGAACAAGTTAGGATCAGGGCTTCCATGTCCCGAGCTGCTGAAACATCAGAGCAAAGGGAAACTCGCGTCAAACAAGAGCGAATTAGAGTTTCCACAGCGAGGGCTGCGGAAACACCTGAGCAAAGGGAATCCCGCGTCAAACAATCTCGAGTGAGGATAAATCAGGTGAGAGAGATACTCCGACAGGGTAACCTGCGATTGGGGGCGTTCAATTATGATCCTCAGTGCGGTTACCATACACATCCAAAATTTTCTAATTGGCAAGATGGATGTAGTATGCGGTTATTGTCAAGCAAAAAAATTCCGACACCAACCTGCTGGAATGTGTTGCTCGGACGGTAGAGTCAATTTGACACCTCTTCATGGGCCACGTGCTCCACTGAGTTCGTACATTTCTGGAAATACCCCTGAATCGAAGAATTTTTTTTAAAAAATGTCTGGAAGTTCGACTCTGGCTTCCAGATGACTTCCTTTAGGGCAAACGTGATCGTCGGAGGTGAAGTCATGCTTATATTCAAGGTGCAGGGCCAAATTTACCATCGTGCAGGTTCTGTCCTTCCGCCTCCCAATGAGGTCCCAAAATTCTTGCATATTTATTTCATGGGCGATGAAGAATCGCAAGAAGATCGACGGTGTGAAACCATACCCGAAACTCGACGAGAGATTGTTTTAAATCTGCAAAGACTGTTGTATTCACGGAATTACTTAATTAGACTGTTCAAGATAGCTTTGGAGAGGATACCAACGGATGAATACCAGGCGGTGATAAGAGCTGACCAACGTCAGTGATGAGTACATGAACGACGGTTTAATGTTCCCACAATCAACGATGTCGCCATTGTCATTTCCGGACAAGACTGTGATAGGCGAGATATCATCTTACAGAGGATGAACGAAGGTTTACAGCGGATACCTGAAACGCACCGTTCATATGACGCTTTACAATAGCCGCTAATATTTTGGGAAGGAGAGGATGGCTACGATTTCAACGTCATGCGAACAGTTCCCTGCACTGGACAAACCACTCAGAAGAAAGTATCGTCGATGGATTTTTACGTTTATCGCATCATGATACGAAACAATTACTCCAATCACATACTCAAGTGCCGAGATCTTTTTCATCAATTTGTGGGCGACATGTACGCGAAATTGGAAAGTGAGCGCCTTCTCTTCATCAGGCTAAATTAGAAAAAGCTTCGAGTCGACGACTATAGTCATCTGCGGGACGCAATCGCCAGTGACAGGAACATTTCAAACATTGGCAGAATGGTCATACTGCCAGCGACGTTTACGGGGAGTCCAATACATATGCACGAGTACGCACAAGACGCAATGTCATATGTACGAACACACGGCCGTCCGGATCTATTCATCACGCTTACATGTTATCCTGCGTGGGAGGACATCACTGAAACCCTGTTCCCCGGCCAAAGTGCAACTGGTCGATATGACATCATAGCAAGAGTGTTCAAACAGAAACTGGCAAAACTTATTGATGCCATTAAAAATTGTAATATTTTTTGGGAAGTTCTATGCTGAATGTATTCAGTCGAATGGCGGAAAAGAAAGGTTCCCCACGCGTACATTTTAGTTTGGCTTAAGGAGAAATTTCGACCTATCGACATCGGCATGGTCATATCAGCGGAGCTACATGATCCTGACAAAGATCCTTTACTCTTCGACGTTGTATCGAAAAATATGATTCGTGAACCATGTGGGTCGTTCAATTCTCATTCACCGTGCATTAAAGAAAGAAAATGTACGAAAAGGTACCCGCGACCGTTTGCGAATGAAACACAAACCGGGAATGACGGGTTACCCTCTGTACAGACGACGCAGCCCTAACAACGGAGGATTCAAAACAAAAGTCATGGCAAAAGTCGATAATCGGTTCACTGAAGTTGAAATAGACAACAGGTGGGTGGTACCGTGCTCCCCAATCTTGTCAAAAATGTTCCAGGCCCACGTAAATGTAGAACACTGCAGCTTGGTGAAGTCCATCAAATACATTTGTAAGTACGTCAACAAGGGCAGTGACATGGCAGTTTTTGGCCTCAAGGATCCAAATGCGGGGGACGAGGTAAGTTGGTAACGCAATATCAACTGGGAAGGTTCATTAACAGCAATGAAGCTATCTGGCGACTTCTCAATTTCCGATCCACGAACGCTATCCGACGGTCTTCCTCCAAAGTGTTCACCTACAGAATGGACAAGAGTTTATTTGACCGAAGCTACAGCACGTAAAAGAGCACCGCAGCCACCAAACACAACCTTAACAGCATTCTTCAAACTCTGCGGAGAAGATCCCTTTGCCGAAACGTTGTTATACGCTGAGGTTCCGAAATACTACACGTGGCAAACATCCACAAGAACATTCTGCTGACGAAAACGGGGCGCGCGACTGACTGAACATCCAGGCGTATTTATGACTGGCGCAATTGGACGTGTATACACCGTCCATCCGACCAACGCGGATTTTTACTTCTTGCGAATGCTCTAGCACACTGTCCGAGGACCAAAATAGTTCTCAGATCTGAAAACTGTCAATGGTGAAATCTGCGAAACGTACCGTGAGGCGTGTCAAAGGAGAGGTCTATTGGAAGATGACCAGCACTGGAAAACTACGGTAGCCGAAGCATCCATCAATACCTTTCCGCAGCAGCTCAGAGATCTTTTCGCAATAATCATAACGACTTGCGCTCCATCTAACCAGAGAAATCAATGGGAAAAATACAAAGAGAATCTCAGTGAGGATATTTTAAGAGCCGCACCCAGAACTCAGCCGTCCATCAACTACTGCTCTGCAATATTTAACAAAGCACTTATCAGTTTGGAAGACAAATGTGTTTCTATTGCAGGGAAAATCCTTATTCAGCTTGCTCTTGACGCGCCCAATCGCGATGGTCAGGAAGTACTTGACAGAGATGTTTGGAGAGAAAGTAACTACCATATGTACGGTTGAACTCCAAACGTTCGTTGAGCAGAACAAGCCTCGCTTAGTTCATGATCAACGACAGGCTTTTGATGCTATCATATGTCTCATTGACAGCCTAAAAGGAGGTATGTTTTTCTTAGATATACCAGGGGGGTCAGGAAAAACATTGCCGAGGTTCGTCGGAGGGGTTAAATCACCTTGGCGTTAGCTTCATTCAGGATAGCATCCACGTTGTTGGTTGGTGGACGGATTGCACGTTCTGCTCTTAAGCTGCAATTAGATTTTCATCCTACGGAGAACCCAGTTTGCAGTATCAGTAAGTCCTCAAGGCCATTTATTAAAACGTCGCAAGCTTATCGAATGGGATGAACGCAGAATGACTCACAAACGCGCTCTGGAGGCGTTGGATCGGACGATGCGTGACATCAGGGCAAACAATCAGCACATGGGGGAGGGGGGGGGGGAGAGTAGCAATGGTAGTGCTTGCTGGAGACTTCCACCAGACACTACTAGTCATTCCTCGATTAACACCAGCAGATGAACTCAAGGCGTCATCGTTTTGGCGACACGTCCAAACTAAAACCCTGAAAACAAATATGCGAGTCCATTTGCAAGGAGACATAGATACCGAGGTATTCGCACAGCAGCTGCTTCTACAAGGAGAGGGCAATTTTCCAGAGGATCATCTGCGGGACTCATTTAGTTTCCGCCGGATTTCTGCACGGTGTTGCCATCAGTGGACGACCTGATTGACACAGTTTTCTCAAACATAGGTGAAAAGTTCAAATAACATCAGTGGCTATGTGAGAGACCGATTCTTGCCCCGACGAACGACAGTGTCAACAAAGTGAACGACATAATTCATGGAACGTTTCCAGGATCAATCTTAACCTACACCTCCATCGACACCGGGTGGACATTGGACAAGCTGTATTTTACCTCACGGAATTTCTGAATTCATTGGAACCACATGGAATGCCTCCACACTAACTACATTTGAAAATTGGCTCCCCAATAATTCTTTTGCCCAATATTAACCCTTCCAGGCTGTGCAACTGGACGAGACTTTCCGTTAAAACTTTGCTTCCGAATGTCATTGAAGCAACAATAATTACCGGAAATGTTAAGGGAGATGACGTTTTTATACCACACATTCCTATGATACCTGGCACCAATGATTTGCCCTTTGATTTTAAAAGATTGCAATTCCCCGTTCGACTTGCTTTTGCAATGACTATTAATAAGGTTCAGGGACAATCGCTCAACGTCGTCGGCATAAACTTGGATACACCGTGCTTGTCACATAGTCAGTTATACGGCCAGCTAAAGGGCTGGGACGCCAAGTCAACTTTGGATTTACGCAGCACAAGGAAAAACTAAAAATGTCGTGTTTCGCGGGGGTCCACCCTCGCTCTCGGCTAAAAAATCGCCACCAAACAAACAGCCAATGGGAGCGTAGCTAATTTTCCGCTTCTCTGTTCCCGCGTAAAACAACACTTCTTCGGGTTTAAATAAGAGACCCTGCTTTCCCTTCCTAACCAAAATCACTCAGCATCCGGATATTCTCGACGACACGTCTCTCCAATACCGCTTCGCTCCCTGCTGCGCTGCCGTTGCCTTGACCAAAACAGCCATTTTCAGGGCTAATAAGCCAAAGTTCAAAGGATATTCCCATCCACAATACTTTTGAACTTAAAGGAATATTTTCACTTTTCTGGGATCGGATCGAACTTTGTAGAATTGTGTATAAGTTTCTAATAGTTCAACAAGGTTCCAGAAAGTTTACAGTTAGACAATTTTGTACAACTTATGGAGCTTTCTAACATATTCTACAAATTATATTCGGATTTCTTTATATCACTATGCCAGCGCGGTGAATATTTCGTAAGCAAGCCTCACTTTACAAGCGTCTGGGATGGCTATTCATAAACCATTGCTATTTCTTATAAATTAAACCCCACACACCTTCTGAAAAATGAAAACTTAAATAATATTTCATTCGTGTGACCAAAAGCGAGCGAAGCCCGCTAAGGTAGCGGGCTTCGCTCGCTAGTATGGATTAAAGCACAAAGCTAAATGATAAATAACCAGTTCAGCCAATGATTTCATGTCTCGAAGCTACTCAAACGTTTGAGAAAGTAGAAAGCGACAATATTAGAAACTTAATTTTACATTTGTCAATCTCGATTTCCCATACACACTGATTAGTTGTCCACGAGGTGAACAAATCGCGAATGGAGACCCAACAGTGCGGCCCAAACAACAGTGCTCGGGCAATACCAACCCGTCAAACAAAAGTCTGCAAGTTATTAAAACGGGGATAACCTTCGACATTAACACGAGCGGCAAAATAATTAATAACGAGCCGCTCTCTGTGCACGCTGCCCCTGGAGGGCTCGCTACACGCACGGACCAATCAGCAAGCGTGCAAACAACCAACTGCGATTTCATTGCCTGCCAACCTTCCCGAGTTTCTCAGAGCCCGTTTGATTGTTTTTGATTATCTGTATTTTCCGCTATTTTTTTTTATTTTTTATCAGTATCAGTGTTTGCAATAATGATCTATTCAAAAAGTTTAATCTACCTTCAAATTCCTCAAATGAAGGCACTATGAATATATAACCTCGTTATTGGATCTTGTTTCTAAGTACTGGCTATGCTATTGTAATTCCAAAAATTATATTTTTGTCATAATACGCACAGCATCATAAACTTGTCAAATAGATCACGCGCCGGAAAGCTACCGTTACCCACTTTTGGCTCCCTCCGATCATAGGATATGAATATCAATGAACAAAACCGCATTTACTTGCATACTGGTGAATAAATGTTCCTTTCTACATGTATGTCTAAATTTCATATTTACTTCATCTTCCTACTCCCTATATTGCAAATTAAATTTTATTCTTTTCAAAAAAATTTCCAGATGTCTATTTAGAATCTTTACTAATAGTTTTATGTAGAAAGAAATTTGTCTCAGACCGTTGCCATAGATCGCGTAATAAACGGGAAATTAGCTTTAGAGCAAACTTCTATATAAATTTAGCTCTAGAAACCCTCCACATATATTATATTTCGTGAATGCTGAAGTTAGTCCATCTTTGACAGTGTTTTTAGTTTTGTTTACTGAAGCGCATAAAAGATAGTAGTAGTAAATTATTAAAAGATTGTTAAATAAATTAGAGAAGTAGAGTATGTGATTTGTCAGCTCAAATAATTATCCACTAAAACATCAAGGTTATTCGGGCATAAAGAATAGCCGCATGCTCAGATCATAGTTCGCTGTTGTAATACGCTGATCTCTAAAAGGATCTTGCAGCAGGAAATTCCTTTATGAGATTTAATTGTTTTATTTTTTGTTTGTTTGTGGGTAAACATTTGTTCCAGATTCAGTTAGAAAAGGTGGCTCCTATTAATGTTTTTGGGGTTAAAACAACCACGCAGTTGCGTCATTTAAAGTGAATTATATCGCTATTCTGTAGTTTAGAGCATTAGTCAGTAAGTTTGATCAATTATATTTGTTTCACTGACTCTTGAATGTGCAAACTCGAATTAGTTACCTGCAACGTTAATAATTAAATAAATTAACTTTCCGATCCTTCCGTAGAACGCCGTTGACGTTTTCTGAATCTCGTACGAATAAAATAACCATATTCTATTGATTGTAACAAGTTTCTTTCTAGAGCTGAACTTAATTACTTTAACAAAGTATAAACAATACATAAACTACACTAACAGAACAAAATCACTATTTAAGTATAGTTTGACTTTACCTCAAGGTTACTGAAATTTTTGGATCGACGCAGAAAAGATGGAAATTAATATAGGCCTTTATCTTGTTGGTAAGAAAATGAGTAATGAGCCTACTGATTTTGATTACTGAAAAAATATGCATGCGACGCCTTAATCAGTAAGTAGTCATGCATATTTATAACTCCAAAAACAGAACTGGAAAATCAAGACACTTGAAAATTACGGTACGGCATGATCACTTTCTATTAAACACAAAATAAGAAGGGTTGTGGAAAGAAGTCAATTTATAACAGAGGACTTACGTAACAAAACAGATTTGTACACCAGAAGATTCACTATCGAAGGATAATTCATAGCTACATTAATTATAATAACTGAAATTACCGATATACTGGCAATTGTTTAGTGGATACCGTTCAAATAAATTCTTCATGAAGTAGTTGAAAGTTAAAATTGTTTTAGTTTTTTTCTGGAATTAACACTTTTGATTTGTCGCGAGCTTAAAATGACTTTTAAATGTTGTAAGACAATTTTTACTTCTCGTACAATAGTTGTCTGTTTTACTGTTTGTTTCAAATAGAGAATAACCGGTGACTATAAAGGAAATTCGCCACCAATGTTAAAATTCCTAACTTCTTTGCACGAAGCTCCACTACTTACTCTACACATGATTCTTAATACTCGTTTCTGAGCTCTGAATATTTTATCCCTGTGTACTGTTACATACGAAAATAAGCGGAATAAACTAATTTGTTGCAACTGATATCACGTTTTTGCTGAAATCATGCGAATTGCAAACGTGTTTGCATCTGACCGTTCTACTGAGTCAGAGACATGTACCTCCGAATTTAAATAATGATCAATGTGCCAAACCTAAAAAATTTATTCTCTCTGCCTCTTTAATAGATTGGCCTATAATTTGTATACGCATGTCTGGTGCTAGTTTTGTGTGACTTACTGAATGACATATATTGAGTTTATCAAAATTTAATTAAAAATGTAAAACCTTTCTGTAACATACTCGTTACTTAAACTGTAAATGAAATGTGGGAACGGCAATGTCAGGATACATGCAGCCTGTGACGTGCTGCATCCTTGGCGATGGTTTGGTGTGGTGGTGTGTTATGCAGCGCCCTGCGCAGGCTCTTCACATGCTAATCAACGGGCGACTGAATGGCCCAGCAATGACACACACGCTGGCATTGTACCCGCGCCTGTGTTTAGTGAGGCAGTCTCGGGTTGCTGTACAGACTCTAGGCACCCAAACATCGCGTCTGCATCAACACGTCGCCAAACACTGTACTGTGTTTAGAATTTTGAATCTGTTTCTTCATACATTGTCAATGGAATATGGTAAAATTTCCCGTTAATTTGTACACAAAGAGCTATAATTGGTACCGTCTTTCTCATTCCCAGCATGTGTTCTCTATACATCTTACTAAGGTTACAGAATTAGTGATCGAGTTAAAAGGGGGAGGGGTTGCAAAATTCACCACAGTGCAAGTCTCGAAATGCATTGCAAGATCTAATATCAGTTCCACTCGAGCAGTTAAGGAAGAAGCATCGTTTTCCTCAAGCGAGAGTGTAGCGCAACACCGTCCAGCGGATTGTACTTAGTGCTGTGTATTGCTGTGTATCACCACATTCAAACTAAGTGATACGATAAATTATACGGAATAGTGAAGTGAAAAGTGAGTGAAATGGAAAGTGGGAGCTACGGGGAGGCTGGTGAACCCACCATACAGCCTGCCGTCGACCAACAAGATGTACCGGCAGAACACCTTCCAGGCGGCGATGATGAATGCCTTGCACGTCTTACACACCGGCCCACCAGGACCGTGATATGGAAATATGTAACCTGGAGACGCACAAGCGGCGCAACGAAGAAAACAGTGGAAGTACCGACAAGCGGAAAGCCTTGGCAGCATACAACGTAAGTAAGCCAACGGAAAGCGCTTTAGTTAGCACAGTGTATGGGGATAAAGCAGTCAACAACCCAGAAACCCCAAGCCAGACAACCCTGTCCTCAGCACAAGGAAAAATAAATGACTCGCGGCTAGAGAAAGTAACTAACAGAGTAGCATCAGGCCAATCTCACTGAAAAAAATTTCTCTCGCGCACCTGCTCATGTACATAATAAGACAAACCGATACAAAGTTGACGCACCAGGACCGTATTACATATACGTGGAAGGAGTAGGAAATAATATCGCAAACCTACATCCCATGGCCTTGGGGAAAATAATATTTGGATCTTGCCCAGAATACAGAAAACATATACAAAATATTGCTGCACAAGGGAAAATAGAATTAAAATTGACCTCGCGACACCACAGGCTGCCAACAGCCTCGTTGACTCGCCAATATTCCCCACGCGACAACTTGCAGCATATATCCCGGCGCATATAGTAACTAGACAAGGGGTGATAAGGAATGTAGACGCAAGTATCGGGGAGGACGAATTAATTAGCGCCCTCGAATCACCAGTCCCAGTAATCAGAATCCGACGAATGACAAAAAGGGTAATAATAGAAAATGAAGCAAAGGTAATTCCACTGCGAACCTGTGTAGTGACATTCGACGCTCAAAATTTACCGGAATATGTATCAGTATACGGAATGCGCTGCCAAGTGTCTCCATACATAGCAACAGTCCGTCAGTGCTATAACTGTTTGAATTTGGACATCTAAGCAAACAATGCAAATCACAAACTAGATGTACAAAATGTGGAGGAAACCATTCAAAAACACAGTGTACCAACTTGAAACCAAGCTGCGTACATTGCCAAAAAGAACACGAAGCCACGGACAAATCTTGCCCGGAGTTTAGCAGACGGGTTAAAATAAACGAGGTATCAGCTAAACTGAACATAACTTTCAAGGATGCAGAAAATATAATTACACAGAAAACATACGCGGAAGTATCCAGTCTAGCTCCACAGGTCAAGGAAAGGCCAGCCTTCCCACCATTACCTAACCCGCAGCGGAAGTTTACTGTCTACAGACGCGCACGCTCACCTCCACCAGTCACAACCACAACACGGACCAAACTGCCAGTATATTACCAGCCACAGGAACTACCACTAGGGCCTATACGACGTAATCCATACGCCCCTCAACCACGGGAAACACCACAACAGAAGACTACAGTAGGATCACCTAATATAAACCAGCATACAGTACAAACGGAATACCAGGAAGACACTACAGTAGAAAAAGTATTCAGTATCATTATGCAAATAATTAACGCAATCCAGGGCCCACAACCCCTTACCATAGATTCGGCTACAATAATAGAGATTATCAAGGAGCACTTCAACTAGGAAAACCAAAATGAAACTGTTACAGTGGAACGCAAGGTCAGTAGTCGCAAATAAAGAATCATTGCAACAAGAATTACACAGCCAGGAAATAACAGTAGCAGCCATATCAGAAACATGGATAAAACCTGGAAGAAATATCACATTCCCAGGATATCACATAATCACACACAACAGACAAGATGGAAAGGGTGGTGTAGCATTGATAATAAAATCAGATGTACCCCATACACAAATCCCTCTAAGCAACGCGAATGAATGGAGCTTCCAAGCAGTAGCAGCACGTGTGCGAATCGATAAGAGAGAAATCACAATAGTATCCATCTACTGTCCGCCAAAAACAGTTACGACACTCAGAGAATGGTACACACTGATGACCCACCGTACCTTCTATGCGGAGATTACAACGCACACCACACCAGTTGGGGCTGCGCGTACAATGATGCGGGTGGAAACGCAATCCTAGATATATTGGAAGAATTTAATTTAACAATCCTAAACGATGGCACACCCACCCTAATACAGACACCTGAACGAAGACCCTCAGCTGTCGATCTCACCATTTGTTCACTAGACATTGCAGCAGAAATTATGTGGAAAGTAACCAATCAGTCGATGGGATCAGACCATCTTGCTATAGAATTATCAACACACAATGTAAACAATTGAATTCTCGGAAACCAACAACAAAATGGAACACAAATAAAGCCGATTGGGAGAAATACAGCAACATCATAGATAAAGAAATATACACAGTAAAAAGAGCAGAAACAACTGATAAAATGTACAACGAATTTATCAAACTAATAAATAAAGCAGCCAACATAACAATGCCGCGTAGAAAAGAAATTAACAACCCAAGATCACCACCAGCTCCATGGTGGAACCAAGCATGTTCTCAGGCAATCGCTAGAAGGAGGTTAGCACTGTCGACATATAGACGACACAGTACGTGGTCCAACTACCTGCAATACAAGAAAATAGATGCAGAAACAAAGCGCTTCCTTAAAGAACATAAACGTACTTCATGGAAACAGTTCTGTGAGAAAATATCTAATAACACACCACAATCTCAAATATGGTCAATGATAGCTTCACTTAAGAAGAAAAACATGTCGCATCACCCACTGACAGAAGTCACAGAAGAGTTTGCCGACATCTTAGCTCCACCCACAGTACTGCCACAACCAGAAACCATTTGTAACAACAATACAGAAGATCTATCACATCAAAATGAGGAACTACAGCAAGCATTTACCATAGAAGAATTTGAGAAAGCTCTAAAAGACGCGAACAATTCAGCCCCCGGAATTGACGGTATTCATTATTGCATGATATCGAAGTTACCAAGGTCAGCAAAAACAACCCTATTGAAACTATACAACAAGTTTTGGAATGAAAGCCAATTCCCAGAATCCTGGACACACAGATCATCGTGCCAATACTAAAACCAAATAAAGACCCAAGCAAAGCAGCATCATACCGGCCAATAGCATTATCATCCTGTATAGCGAAGACCTTCGAAAGAATGATCAAGCACCGATTAGAATGGTGGCTCGAGAATAACAACCTACTGCCCAATTCTCAATATGGTTTTCGAAAGGCAAGGAGCACCCTGGATAACCTAAGCCTGCTAACCTACTGACATTGAACAAACATTTTCAACCAATAGTTTATCTCACAGCAATTTTTCTCGACATCTCTGGAACTTATGATGGAGTAAACATTACGCTACTCATAAAGAAACTAAAAGCCCTGAATCTACCAAACATCTACCTCAAAGGAATATACAGATTGCTATACAAACGAGTCATATATTTGCGCAAAAGAGACAATACCATGTTCGGTCCTCGAGTAATCACCAAAGGCCTTCCACAAGGTGCAATATTAAGCCCGCTGCTATATGCAATCTACGTAGCTGACATAGAACTAATTATACCACCAGCTGTAAAGATCCTGCAATATGCAGACGATAAATTCATCTACACTTCATCCGCAAGTTTTACTTTAACAAGGAAAAGGTTAGAAGAAACAGCAAAAGCCCTAGAAAAATGGATGGAACAAAATCAACTCAATCTGTCACCATCTAAATCCTCAGTGGTCATCTTCACTAGGAAATATCAACCAACGAGCCAGACACAACTACAATTAGGCCCATACTTATTCCAAATTAAAACATCTGTAAAGTTATTAGGTCCATATTTAGACAGCAGGCTTACCTGGGCACGACACGCTGAATACTTAACTGAAAGGACAGGGAAAGCCTTAAACATATTGCGAGCAGTAAGTCACGTCTGGTGGGGAGCCCACACAACAACAATGTTAACACTATACCGCTCTCTCATCCGATCAATAATAGACTATGGAAGTATCTTTTATGGAAATGCCCCCAAATATGTACTGAAAAAACTGGACACCCTCCAATACCGAGCCCTAAGGATATGCTTGGGAGCAATGAAATCATCCCCCACGAATGCACTCCTGATAGAAGCGAAAGAGATGCCCCTGTGCATCAGAAGGGAACTAGTGACAAAGATTTTCCTCATCCGGCGAGCAGCAATAAAGTCACATCCACTTCTTAACAAACTCAACACCTTAATGAAAATCAGAAACTCACAACGAAACAAAAACCAAGAACGAAAACCTCTTCTGCTTAAATGTTTTGAACAGCTGAAGACAATGTTCCCATTGATATACAAAGACCGAGAGCTGCCAATTTACAGTTATCCATACAAACTGAACTTATATAAGACACCGACCTATCAACAACCATGCATCGAAACCTACAGAGGGAAAGCCAACAATTACATACAAAATCATATCTTGAACAACTGGCATGACTTCGCAGAAATATACACTGATGGATCCAAGACCCCAGAAGGAGTGGGCTACGCTTTCTACTGCCCCACAACAGGAGCCTCAGGAAAATACTCTCTCCCACTAGAGGCAAGCATATACACGGCAGAAATTCTAGCAATTACAGAAGCAATCCAATACGGAGTACAACATTTCCAAAAAATCCTAATACTCACAGATGCAAAAAGCATACTTAGTAAAATAGAATATCAGAAATGAACCACACGTACAAACCCATATATATATACAAAATCTTAGATCTGACACTACGGGCCAAGCAAGTAAATAAAGAAATAAACATCATTTGGATCAAAGGACACATAGGAATAATTAATAACGAAATAGTTGATGAATTGGCAAAGGCTGCAATAGTCGAAGGGAATTTTAAAGCAATCCCATTACCATACACCGATTTCTACAACAGAGTAAGGAAAACATCTTACGAGGAATGGGAGAACGAATGGGAAATAACAAAACATGAAAAGGGAAGACATTACGCTACGATTCAACCCGAAATACCAATAAAACCTTGGTACCACTCTACAACTTTGAGTAGACGACACGTGTCATCTCTAATAAGAATGAGACTAGGTCACGGGTGTTACCCAGCTCACCTACACCGCATCAGAGTAGCAGAATCCCCCTACTGTGAAGATCACCCTACAGAAATAGCCGACCTAGATCATCTATTTTTTGGTTGCAAGAAATATAACTCTCCACAAAACGAATTACTTCGCCGCATCACAAAAGAAAAGGTCCCCTTACCAACCAGCATCGCAATCTTGCTGTATGAGAATAACCGACAGGTTATCCCGGCAATCATCAGATTCCTAGAAGAAACAGGTCTCCACATATGAAATAGATTTATAAAACGTCACCCAATTGGAAAAGACCATGAAATAAAAAAAATAATAAAAATAAATAAATAAAAAATAAAAAAAAATAAAAATAAAAAAAAATTGTAATTACAACTATTTGCGCAAATATATTTGTAAAACCCTATATAAATGTCTGTAAATAATTATAAGTTATTGTAATCATTGATGTATTGTAACTATTATTGTAAATTTTATCTAAATGTCTGTAAATAATTATAAGTTATTACAAACATTGAAATATCGTAACTATGACCGGAAATTTATGTAATTGTAAATATTGAAGTATAGTAACTATTATTGTAAAATTTTAAGTAAATGTCTATAAATAATTTTACATTACTGTAAACACTGAAGAATGGAAACTAATACTAGAAACTGTTATAAACATTGTAAACAGTACACGATGTATAAGACGTACACCTTATGATGTATGAGTTTGATGGCTGTATGGCAAAAGCCAAATAAAAAAAAAAAAAAGATCTAATATTTGGTGTTATACTGTGGCGTAATGGTAATGAGATAGTTGTATAATATTTTTCAGTAGCAAAATAAACATTTTAATAGCTCCTTTTCTTAAATTATTATTATAAAAGCTGAATATTTACACACTTTTCTCAGAACTAATGGAATCATTTTGTATTCCATGGGAAAAGTTCTGGCGAAGGTGAGGAATTTAGAGAAAAATATATCTTTTAAACTAAACATATCCCGTATATTTCCAGGTAGAAGAGACACTGACTAGAAAGTTTTCGATTTTAAGCGTGTCTTAACACTGATAGTGGATCGAAGTAAACAATAAAAAGTACATAGCGAACTTTTCCTGAACAACAACAGAGAAAATCTCAAGGGAATAATAACTGTAAACTTGTTTACTGAATTGATTAATGTATGTAATTTTCCAATTGGATGTCATAATATCACTTTGCTGTGGTCAGTATTCAGTTATTACGATCCATTATTTTCAAGGCTTCCGTACCGAAGAATAGCTGATTTTTACGAAGAAACTTTATTACAGCTCCTATTAATGTTTATAAGCTGATTTGGGATAGTCGTAGAGAGCATACCTGGCACCCGTCACGTTGGCCCAGTTGGCTGCGCCACTGTGGTGGCGTCCTACGCCTAACAGGTGTTTAGCTGGTACGAGTCCCAATGGTGGAAGAAAATTTCATGGTCGGACATTGGCCGTTAGAAGGAGAGGTGATGGTGGTTGATTCCCAATCATAAGGCTGTGCACTAAAGTTGTGGGTTAAATACCAAAATTCTCCGCAGTGAGTGTGAAGTGCACACAATACTGTTGACGATGATTGGACCTTCGTATTGCGACCTAAAACTGTCCAGACGGTCAGTTCTTTCAGAAGAGTAGGCCTAAATAGGCTGCCACAGGGCTCTTTCATCTGTCATTCATAACAAAAAAAAAAAAAAAAAAACCTTGAATACATACACCATACAAATTTACTATAGCGCCTACGAACAGTTTCACACCGCAGAAGGCAAATCACCTTTGTTACAAGTGCCCAGAGACGTTATAATAGGGAGAGTTATATTTTCCTTAATAAACATCCTGGTGTAGCAAACACTTCAAATCTGATAGTGAACATAATTTCAACGACCACGTGTATCATATATGAATGAGAGTTTTGGTTAGTGATATTGAAAGAATTTTTGAGCTGAAGCCGACAACTCTGCAACATTTCGAGCACAATTGACTGGTTACAAAACTTTCTATTAAGTGCAGTAACGAAACCGCAATCCCCTTGTGTGTATCTGCAGCAGAAGTTAGTTGAATTGGAGGAACAGGCGATCTGTGACAGTGTACTCGTAGAGGCCCCGTCCGAGTTTGGTGTTGTCTGCCCTGAAGAACGTCTGTAAACAGTCTGGTAAACATGGCGCAGTCAAACAGACCACAGCGCGGGCCGCAACACAGCTCAGTCCAGTGTCGCCACTACACAGACCAGAGCAGGACGGCAGGTGACGAGATGTCAACATCCCGCGACACTGGTGTTTCTGATTAGTTTGGATTTTCGGTTTATATCTTAACATTCTTTGTATTTAACAATTCGTTTCATCTTTTCCACTTAATAGTATCGTTTCGACTTGTCGTACTAAATCATTCTTTGTGTTAAACACGGGAAAATGAAACCCATGGTTTGCGACTATTGACGTTATAATTCGATAAAGCCAATAAAATAATATGGGATCCATGAAATTTTACATTTAAGAATTTCACATCAGGTCTATGATAAGACTAAATCTTGACGTTTCCGGGGTGTTCAAAGATATTTCTAGCTATTAATATTTTTATTGGTTCTGCTTAATAATTCTGCTGGTATGCGCAAAACAACATCTGAGCCAGACAGAAATATGTTACGGCAGTTAGTTTTATAGTAAAGGGACGAGGAGACTGCTTATGGCGTTGAACACCTTACTTCCCGTTGTATAGAGAACCATAGAACAACCCATATGATGAAGATCTGATGAAATGCTGTATTAATGTGATGAATAAATCCGCCGGTCTTAAGTCTACCTCTGAATAAAATGCGGGGATAAAATTGGAGAGAATCGAACTGCAAGGAATGCTGTAATTGGTTGTTTTATTAGTTTACTCTGATGCCATAAAAAACTAAGCCAAAGAGATATTAACTCATCAATACATTATAAAAATTATAGAGACATTTTTGAAGTACATTCGAATTTCTGTTATTTCATATACACAGGGCAATAAATCCGAGCGTGGTGGGTGAACGGTTAACGTTCTGGCTTCGTTCTGGAAGGACGCGAGTTCGAATCCCCATCCGTGCATACAGATTTGGGTTTTCCATGCTTTCCCAAAATCACTCCAGGTGAATGCCGGAATGCTTCCTTAAAAAAGCCATGGCCAAATTCCTTCCCGTTCGTTGTCCCCAGTCCCATCCCGTCTCTAATGACCTCACCGTCGACGAGGCGTATATAAAAAAAATAGGGCAATAAAGTAATGCATGACGTGATATAATCAACAGTTTCTTGATCTTGTTGTGGTTATTCTTCTTCTCGTTTTCTATTCCAGAGTCCGCTGTTCCCGGACCAGATTCGTTATACGTGTCATGTCGTTGGATCTTTTCATTTTCAGTAGGCAAAAAGAGAAGCGATAGATGTAGGTGCATTATTTGTATATTTATTATTTTTATCTGAAATGTTATTTGTTTAATTCACTATGTGTGATACTGAGATGAAAAGCATTGAAATGACGAGCGACCAGTGTACTTCAGTCAAATATAACTTATGGAGCTGTTGCTTAATTTGGGCAGCAACCACTTAATTGCAAAAAACTAAGCTAGGTATTCATCCTGAAGGTTGGCTGGACCATTCCGAAGGAGATATGCTAAGTCTGGTATCGGAGGTGGAGTAACCAGTTCCTTTTCTCCTTACATAACCCAGTAATCCTAATGGCTGAGCCAGAGGTGAATGTCGAGATAAGTACATATGAAAATCCTCGCTGACACAGGGATTAGAACCGGTGACCTTTCGATCACCAGTCAGACACATTAACCACTGAACCATCAGACCGCCCTACAGATTAATTAGTTATACCGAAATTGCAAATATAGATAAGGGCTGTAAATACGAGGAGTGATTAGAAACTAAGATTACAAAGCCTGTAGTGGAACGTGTACATTTATTTCATACAACCAATACAGCCAACTGACAGTACATACATTATTTTTCCACATAGTCTTCTTATCGGTTTAGGCACATATCGCTTCGTGGGATTAGTTTGAATATTCTCTCCTGGTTAAAGTCCTGTTCTGGCGTGTTCAGCCACGTTGTCGCCAAGTGTTTCACCTCCTCGTCTGAAGCGAATTGCCATCTTCTATTGAGGAAAAAGTGAAAGTCACTTGGAGCGAGGTCAGGGCAGTAGGGATGATCCTCGTCGGTGACGTTTTTTCTACCGCCTGCAAACTTTCGACACCATTCTGCGAAATGCTGACGGGACGTTACAATCTCTGCGTGAAACTCCACCAGCTGCCGGTAGACTTCAGCCGTGGTTACATATTTCGCCAGTATAAAGCGAATAATTAGGAGTATTTCTTCGCCAGACCAGTTTTGCAAACAAGTCGCCATTTGTATTTACCTACAACTAGCGCTGTAGTTGACGTGTGACTGAAACTCTGCATAATTGCCAACCGCATGTCTTAGTGTTACCGCACACTACTAATTTCTCTACACCGGACGACACTCTAGGAATATCACCACCAGTACATGGCATTAAACACGAGGAGTAAAGATTATTGACTTTGTATGGTGTCATGAGACATATTTGCATAAAGACTGACTACAGATACCCGCCTGCTCAATATAGGAGAAACATCTTGGTGAATTTCAGCTCCTCTCAGTCCGCACTGTAACTATGAAATAAAAATAATAATAATAAAAAAATAGAATTATTGAACACGTAAAGCTTCTGACCAAAGATGTTTCTCGGTTTCTGACACTGAAAATCAAGCGAAAGATGGGCAGCAAATTAATTAACAGCTGTAAATGATGAAAAGAAAGAACATTTCTGTAACTGCTTGAGGGAATTTGGTAGAGCACCGAAAATAATTTTGTATGAAAGATACAAAATGGTTTTGTTACAACCAGACACTGCGTAAGTACTGAAGACGAAGATTTGTTCTTAACCACTTAGCTGAAAAGATAATGAAGATAAATGTAAGTTTATGTTTAATTTAATACGTAAACTACGTGAAGAGTGTCTTTACTCTATAGTAACATTACACAATTTTCATTACTTCAAGTGTCTTTGGGACTAAGGGTGGAGAAGTAATGTTCATAAAGCCTCTTTTAGTTTACCTAAAACAACTATTTCGTTTTGGCTTTCTGTACAATATATGGCAGCAAGCCGATTAACATGTAAGATTTTTTTTTAACTACCCCTTATTCACTCTTTGCTTCCTACCACTCGTGACTTATCAATGCAAACCAATGATTGCATGTTATATGAATGTACTCGGATCAGGTGTTTTATAAACGCATTATCTGAAGGATTTGCAAAGCTGAAGTAGTTATGTTTGTCAGGCATTGTCTCAAGATAAAGTTTGCTTGATTGCGGCTGTACTGCATCCGTCTGTTCGTGTTGAGTCTTGTAAACATGCCGATTATTTTGATTCAGTTTTCTGTAGAGGTGGTGGTCAATATTCTTAAACATTCTGAACGCAAGTGCTTACTCTGTTACTGAACGCTGAGTCAACAGACCAAAATGCTTGAGTAACGTCGTCGATTTATCTGTGTACGGCATCGGTGCTGGACCAACGGAAACATAATTACCAATGTACTGTATATCAAGCGGTGAGAAACCAGTCTGCATTGTGACATTTTAACAGCTATACTTGGATTAGAACTGTATCCAAGCTCATAACAACTAGCAATTACTAAATTTTGAACAGACGAAAACGAGAGAAATCAGAAATTGGTGAAAGACTTAAATGAAAGGGTCGTGTTTCTATAGAATTTGCAACGTTTCCAGAAATTTTTCAGAACCTTTCAGGAAGAACCTCATTGTAAATCTCAGAAGATACGCAAACTACAGAACTGATAACAACAGTACACTAGAAAGGAGTACGACTATCTTGAGAAATTATGGAGCTATGTTTTGAATAAATACTAAATCGAATTTGAACGCCCTGATACACTACTCCTATAATTATCACCTAGATACTAAATACTTGTGGTCTTCAGCCTCATTACTGACGTATCAAATGGTCTATTGAATATAACTTGTTATATATTGAATGTTTAATCCATTAATGATATAAGTTTTCCAGTCTATGAAGCGCGGGAATTGACTGCTGGCGTAACACGAGGACCGAGATACAACCCTCTCTATGCGAGCGCTTCCATTCGGACAATCGACGGAGCTTTGGTTCTCGGTGGCATTGTGCGCGGACAGCTATTGTTTGTAACACCCCGGCCAGTGTCACACAGTGACGGCCATTTTCCTGGAGCGCCCAACTGTTTACCAGAGCAGAAAATGGTATTGACGTAGCTGTTGAAAACAGATTGGTCCGTATAATGACACTGCTACCGCTACTGCTAATCACTTGAGACTAATTGCTATACTAGCGTTTGACTACAGCTTTTTTTTTTTTTAGCTCAAAAGCGCATTTTCGGTGTATTTAGTGTAAATACTGTATTGTGAAAATCTAATTTGGCTCCCTTATCAACTGTGGATTTCCTGTAAAGAATGCATCTACGAGTAGAACACTGTTTCACTGCGAAAAGGTTACAGGTTGTCTGAAAAGTCTTCCCGGAATTACACACTTTATTCATTAATCTGATAGGGTAAGTCCGGGTTAGATGGACCAACGGGATAGACGGACTAGTCGAATATTTGGCTGGTCTGCCACAGCAGTGCTGCAGACGGCGTCTGGAATTGTTATCGTTGAGTAGACGAAGCCACGCTTAGTTTTGCTCGGTAGTTTCATATGTATTTTAGAAGAAAACTTCGTTTATTTCTTTTGGTGAATTGAAAAATATTTTATACGAGATTTTTTTGTTATGTGGTTAAGTTAGTTTAAATGATTTCAACGTAAGATCAATGCTATAACCTAAGGGTTTACTTTGGTACAATCTTAACCCAAAATGACGTGCCGGTAGCTTTGTTTGTCTGAACGAGGAGCTGGTCCATCTATCGCGACAATTAGGGATAGATGGACCAGTGAAATTTGGGATAGTTGGACCACTTAAAAAAACTTGGGATAGTCGGACCATTTCTCCTATTAGGGATATACTTTCTATATAAATGGAATAATATCTATAAAAAAAATTTATTTTAAATATAAAAGCTGATAAGTTGTGATTTTTTTCTGTTACGGTACTTAAAAATGCCTACATTTTATAAACTGAAACGCACGTCGGGGGAAGGAGAATGGTCTGAAGACAGTTTGAAAAATGCAGTCAAAGCTGTTGAGAATAAGGAAATGGGAGTTAATGCTGCAGCAAAATAGAAGAAAAAAACATAAAAGTAGAAAAGAAGAAAGGCAGGGAGGAAAAGAAGAAAGTCAGGGAGGAAGAGAAGAAAGGGAGGAAGAGAAGAAAGGGAGGAAGAATAAGAAGTTAAAGGGAGATGAATAAAAGGAAGAGAACGCAAAAAGAAGAAAGAACTTACGTCATCCTCAAAATTTGAAAATATCGATTTTAATACAATTTGCAACGACCGAGCGTCGTGGGTGAATGGTTAACGTTCTGGCCTCGCAGTCTGGAGGACGCTGGTTCGAATCCCCGTCCGGGCAACCAGATTTAGGTTTTCCATGGTTTCCCCAAATCACTCCAGGCGAATGCCGGGATGCTTCCTTCAAAAAGGCCATGGCCGAATTCCTTCCAGTTCCTTGTCCCCAGTCCCATCCCGCCTCTAATGACTTTAGCCGTCGACGAGGCGTAAACCAATAAAAAATTGCAACGATAACCTTTATGAAAGTGACTGGGATTTGATTATTGTGTGTGGTGTAATGAGAACTACAGTAAAACAAAACTAGATGAAAATTCGATTAAGTGTGTGTCATGCTCTCGCTGGACTCATGAAGGCTGCACAAGATTAAAAAATAAATGCAATTACTGTAGGAAGCGAGATTGTCGAAAGAAAATGACTGCAAAATGATTAAATCTTCTTAACCATGTGAAAATAAATTAGACTACCTATATATTCTATGTATGTTGACTATCAAATTTACTTATTCTTTTTCAAATAGTATATACCCCTATACTTATAACTTTTCAAGCAGTTTATAACTTTATATTTGAAAATAAACAGTGTTTATACCTTTGATAACTTGTATTTCTTGTGTTACACTCTGATTTAGTAACGTATACCAGAGGTCCATCAATCCCTAGGAGGTGGTCCATCTAACCCGAGTACCCTCGGTATAGATGGACCACCGAGTAAAAAAAGAAAAAATCATAACTTCAAGTGTGATCAGTGTAATAGCTGAAGAGGTGTATACAATTGTTTATGGTCATATATACGTATTATAAAAATATATAACAAATCATAGACATGGCAAAGTTTTTGAAAAAATTACTTTAAAAAAACATGGTCCAACTATCCCGGACTTACCCTATATATATATATGGTATATATGTGTCAGTGATGCCCAAATATAGGAAAGCAAACCAAGTTTAATGGGCAACAGGAAATACATTATTAATAATAACTATTCAAAATTTAAAAAAATCAATACTTGCTCTTTGCGTGCACGAAAAAATTGAACTTCGGATAAGATATCATCAAGAGAACATCGGAAATGCACAGGCTGATTTCGTGAGCCTTGTACAAAAGACTGCCACACTTCTTCCAGTCTGTCAGCTGAGGTTGGTGGTCGGCCAGTTTTCGGTAAGTCGGCAACAACGCTTGTGGTACTGAAGTTGCCATTCCACGAATTAATGCTCTTGACATCGGCCGGCACGTTGTAAAATTCCTCTGAACTGTTTTTGGTAACCATGTCTTCTGGCACCAGAGGACACACGCAACTTTTTCCTTACTTGCGAACGTTTTCGGCTTCCTGGACACTGACAGTGCTGCCACGTTACGGAAAACTGCACCGTAAAACACTGATTAGTTTCCAGTGTTTCGGCTCTGCTTTCCCGCGTCTATCTTATACATAGAAGTGCCAGAAGTCATGGGATAGGAACATCCAAATATACAAATGGTGGTAGCAGTGCGTAAAAAAAAGGAATAAACATGCCGTGCGGCGTCGGTGCTTTTCTATACTATTTTAAATCTGTAAGCAAGCTGCGTTTGTAGTGAGGATTGATCTCTAATAACGCAAAAACTACCGCATCAATTTGCATGGTGTTTCCAAATTTTTAAAGCTAATGTTGCTGATCAACATCTGCAGAAGTAGCTAACGACTAATATCTACCAAGGGAAGAAGCAAGTCAGTAAAAAACTTCAGAAATGTGAAACTGTAGACCACAGATAATTATACACATTCAGACGGTCACTCCTTTCATAAAGAGACCCGACAAAATTTAGGATTTCCCTTTTTTTTTTTTTTTACTTGTGCGATTCATTTTTCTGGACCGCAGTACTTCAAAATAAAAAGAATACGTGAATCAAGTATAATCAGCATTTACTTGAATCGTAACAGGTCTGTTGAATTACGAAAAAGTTATATTACTAATATTGAAGACGTATTGTCTCTGGTAGACTGTTATACAGTTTGTCTCTGGAACAAAATTGCTACGTGAACGCTGTACAATACATCCACAATAAGCCAATCCTTAATACGAAATTCAGTTTTTTCTGAAAAACAGCTATTATAAATATCAGCAAGTAATAAAACATACTTCTTTCATAATGACTTGTGCGGAATTGCACATATTTGGAAGTACTTTATTCGATTAATATGTCTCGTGGCTATAACGTGCAAATATAACTAGGCATCCGAAAATTCAGGTACATGCGACTCTAATAATTACATAGAAAATACGGATATATTGAAAGAAACTCAAATAAAAAAATTTTCATATCCTAATGCTACACCGCGTAAATTATAAAGCTAAAAGCATCGTCCCTTTGGCCTATAACAAAGCATATCAGCTGTCATCACTGTCCAGGTTGCATTTCAATCGATTTACAACTTGCGATAATTTTGCCACTCAGAAATAATTGCTTGAGTTACATGCACATTAGTACATATACTGTACCGTGATCCATTTTGACATTTTTGAATTAATTATATCTGACTGAAATAATGACAATAATGATACGACGATTTGAAACCAAGATTAACTCAAATTCACGTAAATTTCTATTTTAAAGCAGGAATAATTGATGGTGTATCAACATAAAATAAAAACCAATATCCAAACAGCAAAAAATAAATAAATCAGAAAAAATTGAGATGCTGTGATTATTGGTAACGAATTTTTATTTCAAATATAACTAGGCTTCCTAAAATTCAATTCTACATCGCGTAAATTTTTAAACTAAACCCGTTATGCCTGATGCTAAACAAAACGAGTCAATTGTCATCTGGTCCAGGCTGTTGTTTCGCCAGGTACTTACATGCGACTGAAATAATTACTTAGAAAATACGGCTATATTGAAAGAAACTTAAATTAAAAATGTTTCATATCCTAATGCTACACCGCGTAGATTATAAAGCTGCAGGCATCGTCTCTTAGGCCTATAACAAAGCATCATATCAGCTGTCAGGTTGCATTTCATGCGATTCACAACTTGCGATAATGTTGCCACTCAGAAATAATTGTTTCAGTTACATGCACGTTACTACATAAACTGTACCATGATCACACCTCGACATTTTTGGATTAATTATATCTGACTGAAATAATGACAGTAATGATACGACGATTTGAAATCAAGAGTAGCTCCAATTCACGTAAATTTCTATTTTAAAGCAGGAATAATTGATGGTGTATCAACATAAAATAAAACCAATATCCAAACAACAAAAAATAAATAAATCAGAAAAATTGAGATGCTGTGATTATTGGTAACGAATTTTTATATTTCAGCACACTTCCAAGAGGACTAAGTCGTAGATTACTGCTATATTTACATAAATTTATGGCACCGCGGTTATGTTGCAATCCTCGGTATCCACATTTAAAATAAACTTTTTTTAGTTAAGTATCATGGAAACAATATTTTTCATTATATCCACAGATACATCCTTAACAATGCTTATACCTAGCTATATAATCCCAGGCAAAGTTTACACATAAAATCGCCAAAAAAAATTACACATAATGATTATAATATCAGCTTTCCTAACGTTACAACTGTTATATATCCATTTAAATTTTCGGTACCACGGTTAACGTAGAATCCTCCATATCAGCATTTAAAAATATTATGTTTTAGCTGAGTTAAATATTGCTTTCAGAAATAATATTATTTATTACTACCACAGATATTCTATATTGTAACCAAGTTTATGCTCATCTATATACTCGCAGCCAAAGTTCACGCATAGTGATAATTGCAGCTGTGAAAACGTTTTAATTGTTAGTGCTGTGAGTTGGGTAAGTATAAAAGTTTATGATATGCCCTTGCGAAAGAGATCTAATCTGTCGGGGTCAACTTCTGCATCTAAAAGATGTCGCCGAAATCGGCTAAATGAGAGTGAAATAGACCGACAACATCGTCTGCAACCGAACCTAACGTATTAACCGAAACAAACGAAACTATTCAGAATACATTAACAGTTCATGCCTTTCCACGTTAATGTCTGATAAGAGAATAAAATCGGTAAATAATTTCTACACCTGCCAAGGCACGCGCGCGTGAAGCAGCGGGCAAATGCTAGTATTAAATAAAAGTACAAATTTTGTACTCCAATAGACGTATGATAGGTTTTATGAAGTGATAATGGCAGCATGACTTGCGTTAATATATTTTGAACGCGGAAAGTAAGTTTGCGCGGAATTCCTTTTTGGAAATTGTTCGTGAATTCAATGTTCCTTGATATACAGAGTCAAGAATGTGGCGTGAATATGTTATTTCCGGCCTCACCTCCCGCTGTTGGCTACGCAGTGGCCGACCACATCTACTTAATGACCAAGACCAGCGACGTCTAGGTCGAAGTGTTAATGTTGACACACGGGCAACAATGCTTTAAACAACAGCAACACTCTATGAGGGACCTACAGGGATATTTCAGGGAAAGATACAGTATATGGACAAAGAGCACCAATACAGTGGACAGAAAGTGGGAAGAACTCTAGGAAAATAGTAGAAAGGCGGAGAAAAAATGTTTATTTCAAAACAAAAAATTAAGAAAAGTATTGAGCCTCCGTACTGGAATAGGGAGGTGAGTGTGCTAAAGAGTTTGGCATGAGTGAAACAATCTCGAAACAGCTAAATGAGGAATTACTACCATCAGGGAAGCTAAATATGGTTTCATGTAAAATATCATGGGAGCAAGGGACTCGCTATAATAATAATTTGGTGTAGTCGTAAGGACCTGATGACAGGGTTTCTACTGGCTGCGCATTCCGCCCCCTCTTAGCAGCCTTAACCTAATCTGGTAATCCTACCGGGTACAGTGGACCTACACTGTAACGTGGAACCCGAACCACGGAAGCGTTCTGCCTTACTTCACGTTTCACAGCAAGGGGTGAAGTAGTCATGAAAATGCCCGCCCAGACAGGGATTCGAACCGGGGAACTTCCGATCTCCAGTGACACGCCTTAACCACTGAGCCTCGAGACAGCTCCAGGGGCTCACTGAATGATGCATCTAGAAGTTTCTATGACTGCTACAAAACTGAGAGGAACTGAAGGTATTCACAGAGATTTTAAAAAAGTCGGAGAAGAAATGACCGAGTATATATACACAGTGAAAGAGGACAGGCAGAAAGACCTACTATGTGAGTAGAATACTGGACGCTTGTGGGTAATTATTGTTTTTGGGTACACGTGTCATTCACAGCGGGCTACCACATCTAATTTGTACCGAAGCTGACCGGATTAACAGCGGAACAATAACTTTTAACATTCCAAATTAATCCGGTTATAATTAGCTCATAAACTGGCTGCCTTTAACGGGTTTCGAACAGTTAGTAACCGCAAACAGCGAATGAAAGTTCTTGTAGATCAAAGTGCGAGTCATGCAGTAATGTTTAATTATATGTTTCATATTTGTCTAAGTTAAAGCGCGGGGCATTAAGAACAGCGTCATTAGCAAGCAGTGTGATACGTGTTTATGTGGGTGAAGCCGTTTTGTCACAGCAGTCGGGAGAGCAATGAGTTTCACTCCCGCAGGGCTGCCAGCCGCAGAACTTGGCCAAAACAAAGGGCAGCTGTGGAGATTAGCGAACTTGTCTTGTTTTGGCCAACTTGCGAGCACTCTGCATCACAGACGGGAGCGGAGTTCGACCTTCAGCGGGACCACTATGGGCTTACATTAGCTACAGGAGTACTCGGACCGAGCGTGGTGGTGTAACGGATAGCGTTCTGGCCTCGCATTCGGGAGGACGGCGGTTCGAATCCCCGTCCGGGCATCTAGATTTGGGTTTTCCATGGTTTCCCCAAATCACTCCAGGTGAATGCCGGGATGCTTCCTTCAAAAGGCCATGGCCGAATTCCTTCCCATTCCTTGCCCCCATCCTTTCCCGTCTCTAAAGACCACGTTGTTAAAAAGGGACGTTAAACTCTTACAAAAAAAAAAAAAAAAAAGGAGCACTCGGGTGTGCTAAACAGGGAGTAAAATACGTAGCCAGTCTCAACACCCATTACAAGTTCTTCATTGCGAACTACGGACTCAGTTCAACATTTGCAATGGCAGTCACAAGGACTCTGCGACCAGGAGGTCAATTATGAACAAATCAAAATGTGAAGAGAGATGACGATGACCTGTCGGAAAAATAGAGTGAGGTGCTGAAAAATAACTAACAAAATGATCAACACATTTGCAGAAATTTTTTAATGAAACATAAATCAAATCAAGAAAAACGTCATGAATCATAGCATTAATGATAAAGCTATAAATAAAATGTTGTTGCAGGCCATGTTTCCACAGTTGCTTAATTAATTACCATACTAAAAAGTGTAAATAGTAAGTAACTATTAGCTATAAAAATATCCCATGCTCATAATTATGTAATAATAGGATAGAAATGTATATGAAACTGTATACAAAAAATGTAACACTGATTCGTCGCTGATGGTGCATCGATGAGAGGTGAAACGCGTACGACGCAACAATAAATAAATTAAAACAGTTGCATTGGCGTGTTCATTCAAGCTGCAAAAACTAATCCCCCAGAAAGGATACAAGATTCTGTATTGGTGGAGGTATATTGATGATATTCTATGCCTCATAAATGAATCGGATGAAAGAATAAATGAATTACACCAGGACATAAACAATACACACAAAAAATTACATTCACAATAGAAAAAGAAGACATAGGAAAAATAATTTTTTTGGATCTCACCATTACAAAACATGAAAACAAACACTCATTCCAAGTATACAGAAAACCTACAGCAACAGACCAGATAATACATTCAACATGAAACCACCCACACAATCACAAACAAGCTGCAATAAGTTTCATGCTAAACAGATTAAACAGAATCCTACAAACAAAGAACAATTATCAAGTAGAATTCAACACAATAAAGGAAATAGCAACAAAAAATGGATATGGACCACACACAGTTGACACAATAAACAGAAAAATAATTAACCAAATAAAAAATAAAATAAAATAATAAACAACACAACCAAACTGCAACCACACAGATCCCACCAGAAAAACATATCTGCAACACACACAGTTCAAAAAAACACACAAACCACACAGGACAATGAAAACAAAAGGAAACGGTATGCAATGACATATTCTAACAAATACACACACCAAATCGCAAACATTTTCAAAAAACAAGGCATCAACATTTACATTGCAACTGACAACTCACTGCAAAAAAAATTAGACCACATTCAGACACAAACAAATACCACAATTCAGGCATTTACCAACTCACCTATCAAAAATGTGAAGCAATATACGTAGGGCAAACACGAAGACAGTTCCAAATCAGATACAAAGAACACATGAGAGCATTAAAATACAGTAACCATTCCACATTTGCCGAACACCTTATAGAAAATGACCATTCACTAACAAACATAAACACAGATATACAAATTCTCACTATAAACAACATCAGACACAACACACTCACTATACAGGAAAACTTATATATTCAAAAATCAAAAAATGAAGGCAAACACGTACTAAACGACCAAGTAAATCTCACAAAAAAACGCACACATATATAAATAACACATAAATACAAAACACTCATACACGCACTTTTCAAAACTAGCGCTATCGGCACGAGACATGACTAATACAAACAAGATGGCCACAGCAGACAACCGAAGCAAGCAAAAGAGCACCAGAGACAAGACATAAACAAACCAGCTAGTCCAAGAGATGAGAACGCATAATTGTCTAAATATGATACAGGCAAAACATGCTTTGTATAGGAAAACGGAGATGCGCAGCTACATACCATACTAACAAATGTAAATAGTAAGTAACTAGTAGCTATAAAAATATCCAATGCTCATAATTACGTAATAATATGATAAAAATGTATATAAAACTGTATATAAAAAATGTAACACAGATTCGTCGCTGATGATGCCTCGATGAGAGGTGAAACGCGTACGACGCAACAATGAATAAATTAAACAGTGGCATTGGCGTGTTCATTCAACTGGTAAACTATAAATTGTTAAGTATAAAAATAAGTTCAGGCACAGTAGAAGAAATAAGATAATATACCGTGTCATATTTTAAGACATGCGCTCATTGATTAATCTGTTAGTTTTGGGAACAGCCGAAAGAAAGAAATGTAGGCAACATAAATAGCACAATACACGAAAGAGACAATTGACGTTATACATGGTATATACCAAAAGTAGTAGGACTGATTTTTTTTTAAAAAAATTATTGAAGATATCTTTACAATTCCTTAATCCTCTTCGAAATAGCACCCTTAGGCAGCTACACGCCAAAAATTACGCTGCTGCCATTGGCCATACGCCTTCTGGAAGTCAGTTTCTGGGACGCTGTTGAGAGCCCTCGTCGATGCTGCTTCAACGTCCTGGATTGAGTCAAACCGCTGTTCCTTGAGCTGATTTTTCATCCATGTGAGTAAGAAAAGTCAGATGGAGCCAAATCAGGACTGTAGGCGGGGTGCAGCAACGCGGCAATGTCGATTCGGGCCAACAGTTTGTTAAGGTTCTTTGGATGGTTTAATTTATTGCATTTATTAATTAAAAAGTCCACCAAAAAACAATGTATGTTGACGCTCGTTTATTTTCAATCAAAACAAGTCTGCGACATTCACAAGCATAGTTGTTACAATCCAAAGATGCAATACTTGCATGAATGTCTCTGTAACACTGAATTAATACTTAATGCAAACTAAACTCTCTGTCCAGGCGATCTGTTTATATAGAGTCTATCGAATTTACGAGAATTCTTCAAAGGCATCCGCCTGATATTTCTCTATCATTAACAATCACTCAAACAATCAAACATATTAAAAACAATCGGAATTGATACAAAATTAATTAATAACATTACAAAATGATTAGAAATGGTAATTAGTGATACTTAAATACAAAATTATTTACAGAAATCCTTTCAAACGGTAGAAAATCGTCCTGTAGACATCGTAAATTACAGTAATACATGGAATCACAAACTTTTAAGAAATACTCTTGCACCATTCGGTTATTAAACATATTAAATGGACTTTAAATACTTTTCTTACATAAAATAAAGTCTATATACACTGATTTACCAGAATTTACAAAATAAACATATCAAATCACTTTCAAGCAAACTTTGGCTCACTACAAATATTTCACACAGTCCAATACTATTCAAAATACAGGTATTAGGGCTGTTACAACCCCTCCCCAGGATTCACTTAATTTTACACAGATAAAATTGATTGAATCCGTCACGAATCTAAGCAGGTTGAATGTACACATAATGCAGACACGAACAGATTACAATCAATCAACCATAATGACTTTTACAATGAACAAATACAATTCTTCATACAACATCTGCACATAGTCCATGACACTGATTTTGTTTACAATAATTGTCTTTTCTTAGGTCCAATCATTTTATCATTTACTGTTTTTACACAACAAACGTTCAATGCCATCACCTTAAGTTACAATTTTTCACTCCAAATTACACACTTGATGTCTGCTTGTTAATTACACCAGTCTGTTTACATTTTACAGCTGATAATTTGTCACCAAAATGTAGAAAGTCACAACATCATGAAAATACCAAAAGTCTCTACAAAAAACTGTCACAAATTATACATTGAAATGGTTACATCTGCATCTGAACTTAAGTACTCACACAAACTATTTACATGCATCAATTGACATACTTATTCACAAAATTAGATATTTACATGTTGTTGACCCCTCCCCAAACCATGCATTTCAATTAATTCTCATAAGTGGGTTCCAGGATTTCCCTGGAAACCCAGAACCATGTAAGTTACTTTTTCCTAACCTTCCAGTTTTCTTCAACTTTTGTATACACATTTAATATTACATTTCTATTTCCACAAAGCTTCATTATATACAGACAGATACACGAACTTCCAATCATCTCAGACAACAGACTTTGGTACAACCACGCAACAGCTGATACATAAAATGGTTCTGTTTTAACAAATTGATTGTCACTTAAAAGCAATGCTGTTGACTCAACTGGTAATACAAATTTATTATTCTCACTACTACAGTTTAGTCCATCATTACTCCCAACCCCACTCTTCATCATCTGATTGCTACTTAAACTTACCAAATTATATGAATCAGTACCTAAAACTGTTTTAACATCTGGCTTACTGACTTCATCCACCAAATAATTATTTTTCTCAGCAACTACTACTTCACTATCAGCTTCCACATCAAAGAGGGTACAAAACATAGTGTCATCTAAGTCACATTCTGTACAATTTTCCAAATTAGAAACTGGTTCAAATAAATCCTTACTCCCACCCATTTCCTCATTATCATTATCTACACCAAATACGGAGCTAAATAATGTATTAGCTTGGTCAAAATTAGGACATTTTTCTAACTTAGGGATTGGTACATATGGCTTTTCAACCTCTCTCTCTTCAGAAGACAAATACTTTGACTTATAATTCTCCTCCTCATCTGGGTCTCCTATCCACACCACTGTATCACCTTCATCTTCAAGATATCTGAGAAACTCCTCGATTTCAGCACTTCTACAAACTTCATTACCACCTATATAAGCACACATAGTCCCAACTATGCCATTCTGGACCTTATAAGTTTCCGATAGCCACACTGTAGTATGCACTATAAATTCTGCACCCTTTTTTGTAATTAAGCAGTGACCATTTCGAAAATCTTCTACATGAAAATTATTACTTTCGCACACTGATTCTAGTGATAAGGTACTATGGTGGTCCCCTTCCCGCTTTATCTTATTATCAACCTTTACATCATCAACATCATTAATTACATCTATCATAACCTTATCCTGAAATTCACTTGCTGCTACCTCTACCTCTTCCAATAAATCTTCTCGGGGATTATTCATAAAATGGTATTAAAGCTATAGCAGTTGGTACCTGGACCCACAATCTTACCCATTTCTTCTATATCCTCATCTACATCAAATAAAGTGCCAAGCATCGTGTCATCTAAGTCAAATTCAGAGCATTTTTCCAACTTAGGAATCTGTACACAACTTCTTTCATTCTTCCTTGGTTCAGTGGAAAAACATCCTACCTCCCGACTCTCCTCCGCATATAAATCTTCTACTGACACTATAGTATCATCCTCATCTTCAAGATATTTAAGAAATTCGTTAATCTCAGCTTTTTTTAAAAACCTTCTTCCCACCAATACAACCAGACATAGTCCCAATAATGCCATGTTGTGGCCCCCCAGTTTCTGCTAGCCAAACTGTCTTGTGAACTATGAATTCAGCATTGTTTTTAGTAATCAAACAATGACCATCCCGCAAATCTTCAGCATAAAATTCATTATTCTCATCTACTGAAATGATTGAGAAGCCACAATCGTCATGATTAGGAACAATTTCTATCTCTTGAATCACCCCCTTCCTGCTCTCAGAGTATACTGCTTCCTCAGTAACATTTATATTTGACTTACTGTTAATTTCAGAAAATTCTGTATTCAAATAACTACATACTCGTAATACCAAGGATTCTAACTTTGTTTGCAAATTTTGACTCTCAGCCATTTTTAGTAATTAGCAAAATCAACATACTAAACAAAATTAAGGAAAATTAAAATCTTTCCAATCTGCCACACATTAACATGCAAAATAAATCACTTGAATATTCAATGCAGTACTTACAATTATTCCTCACTTTTGTATCACATTAAATTTCACTTAGAAGCACTTAATTGATCATTAAACACCACACTGACTTCAAACACTTAACCACACTTTTCACAATTCACTGTAGGAAGACGATGTTGAGGCCGAAGAAAATCCACTCGACGTCGGAAGATTACAGCCGATTCCCGATGAAAATTCTCCGCCTTAGGCCGAAGAAGATCCACTCGGCGTCAAATCCGTGTCGTAGCCGGTCGAAATTTCCTCGCAGGTTATGTTCGCTTATCGCCGATAATCCGTCGCAATTTTCTGCAGATTCTTTTTAGAAGATAAACATCCCACAGATGTTTAAGAACTTCTCGTCATGTCAACGGTCGCCATGTTAAGGTTCTTTGGATGGTTTAATTTACTGCATTTATTAATTAAAAAGTCCACCAAAAAACAATGTATGTTGACGCTCGTTTATTTTCAATCAAAACAAGTCTGCGACATTCACAAGCATAGTTGTTACAATCCAAAGATGCAATACTTGCATGAATGTCTCTGTAACACTGAATTAATACTTAATGCAAACTAAACTCTCTGTCCAGGCGATCTGTTTATATAGAGTCTATCGAATTTACGAGAATTCTTCAAAGGCATCCGCCCGATATTTCTCGATCATTAACAATCACTCAAACAATCAAACATATTAAAAACAATCGGAATTGATACAAAATTAATTAATAACATTACAAAATGATTAGAAATGGTAATTAGTGATACTTAAATACAAAATTATTTACAGAAATCCTTTCAAACGGTAGAAAATCGTCCTGTAGACATCGTAAATTACAGTAATACATGGAATCACAAACTTTTAAGAAATACTCTTGCACCATTCGGTTATTAAACATATTAAATGGACTTTAAATACTTTTCTTACATAAAATAAAGTCTATATACACTGATTTACCAGAATTTACAAAATAAACATATCAAATCACTTTCAAGCAAACTTTGGCTCACTACAAATATTTCACACAGTCCAATACTATTCAAAATACAGGTATTAGGGCTGTTACAAGTTGCCTCATGACGGCGCGCCTTGGCACGCCGCATTGTCGCGATGCAGAGTCCAGTTGGCGGAGATGACTGGTCGGACGCGATTCACTCGGTCTCGCAGGCGGTTTAGCACTTGCACGTAAAAGTTCGAATTGACAGTTTCCCCAGGGGAAACGAACTCCTTATGAATCACCCCGCGACGGTAAAAAAAACACGATCAGCATTGTCTTGATCTTTGATTTGCTCATGCGAGCCTTCATTGGACGGGAGGATGAAGAAGGCAACTGTTGGCCCGATTCAGCGTTGCCATGTTGCTGCACTCCGCCTACAGTCCCAATCTGGCTCCAACTGACTTTTTTTTTTTATTCCCACGGATGAAAAGGCAGCTGAAGGAACAGCGGTTTGACTCAATCCAGGACGTTGAAGCAGCATCGACGAGGGCTCTCAACAGCGTCCCAGAAACTGACTTCCAGAAGGCGTATGGCCAATGGCAGCAGCGTAATTTTTGGCGTGTAGCTGCCTAAGGGTGCTATTTCGAAGAGGATTAAGGAATTGTAAAGATATCTTCAATAATTTTTTTTTAAAAAAGTCAGTCCTACTACTTTTGGTATATACCATGTAGGTCACAATAGGCACACTGAGATGAAGATATTAACTCAGTATGAGAACATCTGCAGTGTTCAATCGTACCAGTTGAGAGACTGATGACAAACAGAAAGGAATATCAATGAGAGTTGGTAACTGGTTGCGTGGTGTTGCTCAAGGGGGTAGTTTGATGCAGAGTAAGCAGCGCTATGGATCTCGAAGTAGGTTGTCGCTCTTTTTTTTTGTTGTATTCAGGTGTGTGCCAAGCGAGTGGAACTAAGAGCCTGCAATTAACCGAAGCAGCCCTTCCAATGTGCATAAAACGAGCGGCCTGCGACCTCTGCGGAACTCTAATTAATGTAATGCATCCGTTTAATCAGTTAACATCTCCTTTCGGTAAGAAAACACAAAGCGGCACTGGCGCATGGAGTAAGCTGCAGAGCAATTTGGAAAATGCGTCGGCGAGCCGCTTCATTCGGCGCCACACACGTAGAGCGCCAACTTTTCTAACGTTAACACTAACGTTGGAATTCCTTTCCTTTTCATACGTAAGTACACGCACGACATCCTTACACCGCCATTTCTTTTACCTTAACCGAGAAATAAGCAAAATAGGCGAATTTGCGAACACGGTCTGATTTGCTATAAAGTATCACTGGTCTGCAGTATTTCATCCGGTGCGAGCAAAGATGATATATGACATTCAGAGACGCTAACCATTTGGCGAGCTGTTACTTTTCTGTGCACTGCAGTCAGCAGCAACAGGAGATGTAAGCAATGGCAGACATACTGGTACACTGGTACCGTTCACAAGTGATATCTTAAAGATGAGCGTGCCGAGAAATCACTGCAGGTTTGTTTGTTGTGCCGAAATTTATTGCAGAGAGGTATTATACATGCATTTTAACCTCTCAGTGATGTAAATGTAACCGGCGGGAAAGTTTAGTCTATTTTATATTTAATTTTTTAACTGTTTCTTACTTGTTCTATTCTGTTTATATTAAATTAAAGAAAAAATACTTTCATTTATTCTAATTCTTGGGATAGTTTGAAGACTTAACAGTGTGAGGGTTGTGTAGTTGTATTGGTGCTAAGCGCTGCACTTGTAACAAAACACTCGAGTGTAACCGAAATTTTATCAAATTATTTGCTTACTCCATCAGTACCGCGTGTGGCACCAAGCACCAGAGGTTGGATTGACCGCTGCACGTCTTGTTGCAGTATGACCCGAAGGCTGAGTATCTCAAAACACTTAGGACTGATTAAGAGCGCTATGTCAGATAACCACGTCGTGTATACTTGTTGATCCGCGTGCCTAATTAACTAGCAAATACTTAAATTGGTGAAGTCTTCTTCTCAATTACCTTCACATTCACTTGTTTCTCGCTTAGTGTTAGTATAGCGATATTATACTATTGCTTAAATATACCAGAATATGGAAGGCATTGAACTTGATTTAATTACATGATCGCAAGGCCGATAACCAGTATAGATTAAACTGGACGTGGTGCAAAAATTAATTTGAGAATGGTCCAGGAAAAAATTCTGACATGGAAAACGCTCAGAACAGTGTGAGTACGAACTAACTTTTATTGTTCATAATAACATAATAAAAATAAGATCACTGACCGAAAGTATTTTATGTACTTCATAATAGTAATAACGGACCGAAGAATTAGAGATTCTTACAAACAAGTCGCAAATTTTTAGATTAGTGCTCTCATCTTCTATCTCACCAAGTGAGAATAGTTATCACTGTGTTCTTCCGGGAACAGTTTCTTCCGAATGTAGCGTCGATTTCAGCTACCGTACTATTATGGTAGCTGTACGTAATCGCGCGATCGTCCGGACAGGACAGACTGATTCGCTGATGAAACTTAGCCAATTGGGCTCGGTACAAACACACTTACTTATTCTACATATAACCAAATTCTTCAGCTCTGATTATAATTATCCAGTATTCTATCCTAGGTGCGCTATGCTCATCATAACATCCCGAGCAGCATACGAAAGAACTTTTCACCCTTCGATATTATACACTACTGTTTGTAAAACTTGCAACACCAAGGAGGTGAAATATGATTACAATGAAATTTACTGCACAGTGTAGGTATATGAGGATACACAAATGGTTAGAATTTCAGAACTACTCATGCACTTTGAACGCGAGAATTCAGTATGGTGTGAAGCCGTCACGTGCTGCAATCTGAGCCACCAGATGTCGTGGCATGGGATCAAAGATATCCTGGATAAGCTGCTGGGGAACACACTGCAGCGTTGCAGTGCTCGAACGTCGAGCCAACAGAGTGGACGAAGCTGTTCTGTCGGTTACGGCCATGCGGCAAGATAGCAGTCATCTCTTTGGTCACACTGTGTGGTCTCTTATTCACTGGTTCCACACACGCCTCACTGTCGTTGCAGTATATGAGCCTCTTTGCCACGGTACGACAAATCCTTTTCCCGGATACCTATTATTCCGCCACGTTGGAGTTCTGTTGTATATTGATATTACGTCCTTTCACGCCGACAACACATACCGGCACATTTTTGAATGCATCAAGTTCATTTGACGGCTCTGCACAGACCAACCTTTCCGTTCACAAAAGAGAGGGAGCTTAATCATTTATTATGCTTACACTGCTGTACACACCCTCCTATTTTGGAGTTATTACTAGGTCACTGGCATCCCCGTAATATCACAAGTACTTTGTATCTCTTGAACGTCATTAAAGACGCATTATACCAATGATAAGTTCAGTCTGTGGAATGCAAAATAATAGTTGGGGACCAGCTCTCAGAAGACTGAATGATTGCTTAGGATCTCTTGCTTTCACCGTGCTAATTTATTACGCTGTCGGCACCGCCTCAAGTGACAGCATCATTACGCTACCCGGAGAGCATTACGCAGAATTTTGCACCATCCTTAGTGAAATGTATTTCATGTATAAATGCTGATTACTTTTATGGACGTCTTAATCTGCTCCATAGATGACCTTTATCTGCAGACGAAAACGAAATCCATGTCATTAGACAATTGTATGACTATGAATATGCATGTTGCTGCATTACTTGCTGAAACGATTGCGTTCTTCATTTCTGGATAACATGCAACTTTGACAGACGCATTACTGTACGTACACATACCAATCACGAACTCGAACTAGTAACCCACTGAGAGAAAAAATTCCAAAATCTTTTAATCAGCTCAACCAGCAGCTGGTAACGCCTGCAGCGTTTGATGAGTGATATTCTACGTTTAACTTGGCCGAAAACTAATAAACGCGATGCGATGTTTGCTGTGGCAAAGTCTCTCAGACAGTCGATGTATTTGCAGATTGGATTTATTTAGTAATTTGCTGATATCCACTGTCATTTACGATTACAATGAAATAGTTCTACAACCAATATACACAGTCCAGTCACATTAATGTGACCACCTCTCAAAAACCAGAATAACCACCTTTGGCAGAGCGGACCGCTGCGAGGCGTGCAGGAAGAGAGTCAATTAGGTTTCTGAAGGTGTTCACTGGGATGCCGACTCCAGTGCCGTGGCCAGCTGCGCTAGATTACGCGGTTGAGGATCTATGGCGCGAACAACCCGATCGAGGTGGTCCCACAGATTCTCGATTGGGTTTAAATCCGGTGAGTTTGCTTGCCAGGGGAGTAAGGTAAACTCATCCTGGTGCTCTTCGAACCACGCACATACACTGCGAGCTGTAAGACACCTCGCATTGTCCTGCTGGTAGATGCCATCATTCTGAGGAAAAATTATTCGCATGTAGGGGTGGACATGGTCCGCAAGGACAGATACGTACTTGAGCTGATCCATCGTGCCTTCCACAATGATGAGTTCACCCAGTGAATGCCAGGAAAACATTCCCCAAACCATAATGCTCCCTCCTCCACCCTGGATCCTTCCGGCAATTGTTGCAGAGTGTTTGCTTTCAGACGTTTTACGCCGTATGCGCCAACGTCCATCTGTCCGATGGAGCATAAAACGTGATTCATCGGAAAAAGCCACCTGTCGCCACTCTGTGGCTGTCCAGTTGCGGTACTGGCATGCAAATTCGAGCCTTCGTCGCCGATGAACAGCAGCAGCATAGGTGTATTAACCAGGCGTCTGCTGCGGAGGCCACTGCACCGCAACGTTTGCTGAACCGTTGTTGTGGGTACACTCTTGGTAGCCCGTTGGTTCATCTGGGTGGTCAGTTGCTCAATAGTTGCACATCTATTTGCCTGAACGCATCTCCGTAGCCTTCGTTCGCCTCTGTCATCTACAGCCCGTGGTGCACCACATGTTCCACGCCGCTGATTTTGAATAGTGCCATTTTTCCATGCACGGTATACTATCACCACGGTGGCACGTGAACAGTTCACAAAATTAGCCGTTTCCGAGATGCTTCCACCCTTGGGCCGAAAGCCAATAATCATGTCCTTTTGGACGTCGTATAAATCGCTACATTTCTGCATTACGCCAACGATTGAAATGCTTTCCGATGCCCTAGGACATCCTTTATATACACTCCACTGTAATGTGCTGCCACCTGCCTTCTGTGATTGGTTATTTCACGTTGACGTCGAAAATAGGTGGTGGTCACATTAATGTGATTGGACTGTGTATTTGCATAGTTCTAGCAAATAAAGTGTTATATTAATGTATTTATTGTTTCACCGCCTGAGAGGCTAGTTTTGGTGCAAGGAACACCTTTGTACCAAGAATTTTTTTTTAATTGCTTGGTAGACGCAAGTCGCGCCTGTGCGCGTAGCCTGCCATTTCAGGGCTCAGTCACTACCGTATCCACCTTCTTTTCAGTTACATAATACCTCAAGTGAGCTGTAGTAGTTAATGTTTGTAAGATCTGCTATCTACGAAATTAGCGTCTTCCATACCGATCGTTCTGAACTGTGCCTCTGTCTTCACTTCGTACGTCAGTACTACCTGGTGGAGGGCAGTTAAAATCAAACAACTTCTCGAACAGCTCTGATCCGCGGAGTAGAGCTGTAAAAGTAACGAGAAATTCTGTACCCGTATGTATTCGTTACTAAACCAATCAGTACACGTTACTTTCGAATCGTTACTCGTTACTTTCGGTACAATCGAACAATAGCATGAAACATTGTATCGAGTCGCCCCGCGTACGGGATAACTTCGTTACTATCGTATCGTTTCGTTACTATCGTATAGTTTCGTTACTCGAAACCTTTGGTACATTTGGTACATTCGAACACTAGCATGAAGCATCGCATTGCATACGGGACGACTTCGTTCGTACTTGCAAAAGTTTAAGTGAATTGTTTATTTAGTAAAATAAGTTTAGGTAAGTTGTTCATTTGGATAAAACTTAAAGTAATTAGCACACGGATCTTACGGAAAACCTGTGAATTTACACTTTATTTACTGTAATGAATATTATATATGAAAGAATCATCTGATTTCAAAACAAACCTCTGTTTGCATAAAAAAAAAAAAAGACCTGACATGTCTAGTCACAATAACTAATGACGGTTATTTTTTAAAGTAGCCTGCTCAAAACCCTGCATGGAAGCCTGATGTGATAATGGGACACGTATTTAACAAATATTATAATCTAATCAAAGTATTTCGTTTTTAAATAGGAGGTTTCACCACTGTCTTCCTTTATGGTTTTCCTTTATATTTGTAAATTATTCATCTTTTGTGATAGCTTTGTTAAAATAAATGTGCACTTACCATCAAATCGGGCCTGCGGGCAGAATGCTATTGACTCCCACGTTAATTGTTTTATTTTAAAAATATCGATATTCAAAACTTTTAAATCAATAACACAGGTACAGGACAAACATGCGATTAGATTAAATGTTGTTGCGTCACGGTTACAACAAACATTCAACATCAAAGCCAGAACCGCATTGATGATTGATCACATGAATCCTGCGGTAATAATACAATAACTAATACCACGCAAAAGTAATAAAGTCATTGTACCTGGTTCTTTGTTTATGGAATACTGTAACTGCAAAAAAGTCCTGCTAGATTTGTTGCTGGAAATTATCGCAGAACGCAATCAGTAGACTAACAGATCTGATAAAAGAGCTGGAATGGGATTCATTGGAAGACAGGAGGAGGGTGAAGAGGGTAATGGGAGTGTTAAGGCGTATATTGATGATGAGGCATGGTGTATTAAAAATGGAAGAGAAGGGAAAAGATGACCATGACTACAGTCTTGCACTCGATTTCAGGCACAAGGGTATAGGAAGATTATCTTTTTTAGGTAAGGGTGTCAGGGATTGGAATATGTTACCAAGAGAAATTATGAATAATTTACCAAACGTTGAAAGAGTTTAAAGTTAAAATTTTGTAGAGGGAAAATGTAGCTGGATGCAGGAAACGGCGGAAGATGAGTGTGTAGGGAAATTGCCACCGGAGCGTGCGCTCCATTGCAATTTTATTAAATATTATTAGAACATAGCAAGTGTAGAGATGTATATCAAGAAGTATTAGACAACTCTTTTATATTGTAAATTACACTATAAAATAAAATAGAAGGTATCAATTCCTAAAATATACAAATTTTACAAATGTTTGAAATCAATAAACCACACTAATGAACTATCAATGAAAAAAAAAGAGTAAATATCTCAAATTATCCATACAAATGTTCTATTTACGAATTATGTACTGTAAATTTTAATGTTAAACAAAATTAGTCTTTACGTTTTTAAAATTAGTTACCTGCGGGAGCTGGAACGTGTTCGTATCTATACAACAAATGCGAGTAACGAAACGTGCGAGTAGCGAAATGAATTTGTGAGTAACGATTCGGTACTTCGAGTCAGGCGACGCACCCGTTACTCAGTAACGAATACAGCGTTACTTTTACATCTCTACCGCAGATAGCCTTCAGGGTTGTTGTCACTAGACAGTGTGTCCTCGTGGAACAGGTCTCTACTACGTAAGTTTGGTAAGTTGAGGACTGCAGATCTGGCGCAAAATAGAATAAAGTATTTAAAATTTTGAAAACTGATATTCCAATTGGCCCCGACAAGCTTCTTTCGTTTCATTTAGCCTCCTTAATTAAATATGTGTAAAATAAAAGCAATGATTTATTTATTGTAATTAGGTGATTCTGTTTTATTCCGTTCTATATACTACTTCAAATAGTTCTAAAAGAGTGTGCCATACTTTGTAATTGTACTAAATTTATTTACAATCTTAATCAAAGGACGTTGATATGTGATATATATTCCAGCGTGTTTTGGAGCTTGTGAGATATGCTGACCTTCTTTCGTCTTCAAATTGACTTCACTCCATCTGCAATTCCAAAAAATTAGTTTTGAGGAGGAAAAAATTGCGATAAGGCTCAGATCGGATTCTAGAACAATACAAAACACTTCGCCCGTGTGTAAGATTCACAGTACCATCATTTGTTCATTGAAACATCTTCATTTCTTCAACGTTCATAAATCTCTTTTTCTCACCACAATTTTATGTTTATTCAGTAATCGCATTGTCTTTTTAATTAACTTCACGAATTTGGGTGCACGGCAGTGCACCCGCCAAGTCGAGTCGACGGCGGCACTGCCTACCCTTTTCTCGAAGCGATTCGGGCAATTTTTGAACCTCAATTTTTTCGCTCATATTTATGCTACATGTCTCAAATTTCTGTTATGCATAGATATCAGCGATCTTCGCAAATGTACTTAATTTTATTCCTGTTCTTAGTTCGTCAGTTATTCGGATGCAAACTTCAGAGATTTTTTCACTCACTGACTGACTGACTGACTGATGATCATCAAAATTCTAAGGCACTTCCCGTAGCCGTAGAAAGCTGAAATTTGGTACACAGATAAAATTTTACCTACATATTATAAGAAAAGTCTGAAACTCGTAAATTTTCATATACCTACCCCCTTTCCTACCCCTAACGTGAAATCGCTTTCTACCCTAATTACTTTATAAAGCTCTAATTTTCACTGTAGAGTGAGCTTAATATGTTTAACTAAACTGTTTAATTACACTTCTTTCCTTTTCTTACTTTTGAAGTTATTGAAATTTAAAATTTTATTTCGGCACAACACTGCGATATCAAAATTCCACTATACTTACAGTAATCCTAGAAACAAGTAATTTGGTACACATATATGGTTTCATCCCAAAATCATAAGAAAAATCTGATATTGGAGTTTTTCCCCGTATTTATCTATATATAAAAAGATGAATGTTTGTTTGTTTATTCTTCATACAAATCCACAGTTTTCATCCGATTTCGATGAAACTTTGCACACTTATCCTTTGAAACATGGAGAAAACTACTGTTTACATTTGGTCGAACAATTTCCTGTCATATTGTCACATAATTTTGAAAAATTACCGAAACGAACATAGACCGACGTTTAGGATGTGGAAGACTCTGTAGTTCCATACACAATTGTGGGCTGGTGGCCCATTGGTTAACGCGCTTGCTAATGTGTATACCGCCGGATCAAATCCCAAGGTAGGCAAAGATTTTTAAAAATTGTTTTTGATCGTAAGAGTCACGCCTGGACCGTCGGTTATTCGGATTGAATGATAAACTGTAGATATCACAAACTTAGGGGTGCAATGCGAGGAAAATCGTAAGTAGTCTTGCAATGCTGTAAGTGCACACTTTTTTACGTTATATTGACCCCTCAAGGGGTAATTCGCAGTCAGTGTGCGTGTGCTCTGCAGTAATAATACTATAAATGCGGAAGTAGGTCTCTTTCTTTTTGTTACGTTTTGACGACTAAATGACTATTCCGGTATTGAGGAAATTGAACAAGAAAATCCGTAGGCAGAGCACAGAACATTTTTTTTTGGTATGATTGACAGTTGTAGTCACAAAATTTTGAGAACTTTTCGAATGGTGACAGAGAGACGGATGTGTGTGTTAGTCTGTGATGTTAGGTCGGTTGCTCAAGGTGTGTTTCTCGCGCATTATGTTAGTGAATAATTTCTTAATAAATTGCGTTTAGAGAAAAAAACGTATTATTTAGTATAGATATAGATTTTCTCTGTCCTCTTACTTTGCGTCTGTTTAAATGTTTCTGGCACCAGTTTATTTTGCCTTCTTTTTTGACATGCCTTGCGGGCGTAAACTGGCCTTAGTTGTAGCTCTAGCAGAGCACGAGCAGCTAAAGTTATTAGAACCCAAGAATCGGATGCTCATGCTGAAAAAAGAAGAAAATACCTATCTGAAATATACCTGCCCTTAGTTAACACCCCCCCCCCCCAATCCCAACACCTTCGTTCGTTTTTGTTTTGTTTTTAAATATGTTGGGAACTTTTTCTCCTCAAGAGACAGGTTCGACGGTAGAATCATACAGTGATGGCTTTCCTGTCATATTATGCCGATTTGGTGTTGTTTGGGACCAATCCTTCGTTACCAAAAACTTTCTATATTCAATTCTGGCAAATAAATTCTTAATCCACGCGTACGAATTCGCAGGTATCAACTAATTGAATTATAATCCCAAACATGAATAATTCTGGCACATATTTGCGGCTTAATTACTTTGCTCCGGATGAAGCTATAAACCTGAAAATTCTATACTATATAGAGGCAAACAAGTTTTAATAAAAACTTTAAATTTTACTTTGTTCCTATGGTTAGTTTGGAAGTTACTTGTTATTTATTTGAGGTGGTAGATAAACCAGCGGCAATGCTCATTGCTAGGCTACGACGTACATTAATTGTTTCCAGAGATTGGGGCATTGTTGGAAATGATGTTGCTGATTTTCCTTGTATTTATTCAATGGAAACCCAAACGTGAAACGTTCCGGTACATATTTGCAGGTTAATTGCTTTGTTCTGGATGAATCAGTATGCTCAAACCGTCGAACGTGTCTCATGAAGAGAATCAATTTCCAACATATTTAAAAACAGAAAAACAAAAGAAGGTGGGGCGGAGGGTGTGCGGGGATGTGTGTGTGTGTGTGTGTGGGGGGGGGGGGGTGTTTAACTAAGTGCAGGCTTTATTTCAGCTTGGTCTTTTCTTCTTTCTTTAGCATGAGCATCCAATTCTTGGGTTCTAATAACTTTAGCTGCTCGCGTTCTGCTAGAGCTACACTATAGGCTAGGTCTAAGCCAGCAAGCAATGTCAAAAATGAAGACAAAATAAACTGGTACCAGAAACTTTTAAGCAGACACAAAATAATAGTACAGTGCAGAGCAAATCGAGCTCTATACTAAATAATACGATTTATCTCTAAACGAAATTTAATAACAAATCATACACTAACAAATCGCGCGAGAAGTACAGCTTGAGCAACCGATGTAACATTACAAACTAACACACGTCACCATTCGATAAGTTCTAAAAATTTCGTGAATACAACTGTTATTCATACCGAAAAAATATTTCCGGTTTACTTCCTACAGATACATAGTATTTCCTTGTCAAATTCCATCATTATTGGTATAGCCATTTAGTCGTCAAAACGTAACAAAAAGACAGAGACCATCTTCCCATTTATAATTTCAGTCCACGACAGTGCACCCGACGAGTCAACGGCGGCACTGCCTACCCTTTTCTCGAAGCAATTCGGGCCATTTTTTAACCTCAGTTTCTTCGGTCGTATTTATGCTACATGTATCAAATTTCTGTTGTGCACAGATATCAGCAATCTTAGCAAATGTACTAAATTTTTTTCGATAGTGGTCTTAGTTCGGTTGTTGTTAGGATGCAAACTACAGCGATTTTGTCACTCTTTCACTCACTCACTCACTGACTGACTGACTGACTGATGAGCATCAAAACTCTAAGGTTCTTCCCGTAGTTGTGGAAAGCTGAAATTTGCTACACGGATAAAATTTTACTCACATACATACCCACAAACTCGTAAATTTCCATATATCTACCCCTTACTTACCCTTAACGTGAAATCGCTTCCTACCCTAATAAGTTTGTACACTTCAGATTTCAATTGTAGAGCGAGCTTACTAAGTTCAACTAATGTGTTAAATTTTACTTATTTGCTTTTCTTATTCTGGAAGTTACTGAAATTCAAAATTTTATTTCGACCACGACACCCCGATATCAAAATTCCACTGTACCTCCAGTCATCCCAGAAACAAGTAATTTTATATACATATATGATTTCATCCCAATATCATGAGAAAATTCTTATATTGGAGTTTTCTCCCGTATTTATTTAATTAAAATCCCAAACATGAAAAATTCTGGCACATATTTGCGGCTTAATTGCTTTGCTCCCGTTGAAGCTACATGGCTGAGAATTTTTTAATGCTAAGAGATAAGCAAGTTTAAGTGATAACTTAAATTTTACTTTGGTCTTATGTTTAGTTTGGAAGTTACTAGTAAGTTATTAATGGTGGTAGTTAAGCCAGCGGCAATCTGCATTGCTCGGCTATCGGGCACATCAATTGTTTTCAGTGATTGGGTCATTGTTGGTAAACGTATATTTATGTCTTAAAATCTGAAATGTTCTTAATAACCAATTTTCAAGTGGAATCATTACATTTGATCGGTGATTCAGGATAAGCGATAAACTTACAAAAAGAAATGAGATCCCACAAAAACAATTCTTGTAAAAATAGGCCAAGTCTCGTGTTCGTGCATTGACAAAAAGTTATGAGATCTTCTTCTGAGCCAAGTCTAGACTTTACAGTGTGTATTCACTTCACTTTATGAAACAGAATGTTTTTTTTTCGGTATCATAGATCGTTTATTTAAGATAAAAAATCTGATGACTTGGCCATTATGCACGCCATGTTTTAGCTAACCTACACAAACTTATAAAAACGAAAAAGTCAAGATATCCCTCGCTATTATTCGAATTTGACAAGTATATATATTATTCCCTCAATTTAAGTTCAAATTATGACACGTATATGGCCAAGTCATCAGATTTTTTATCTTAAATAAACGATCTATGATACCGAAAAAAAAAAATCTGTTTCATAAAGTGAAGTGAATACACACTGTGTAAAGTCTAGACTTGGCTCAGAAGAAGATCTCATAACTTTTTGTCACTGCACGAACACGAGACTTGGCATATTTTTACAAGAATTGTTTTTGTGGGATTGTACTGTCTCTACTATACGAGCAAGGCACACAACACAATGCCTCCCCCCGCCATTGCTCGCTTCACAGGAGTCACTCGCTTCTCAAAGATTCTTACTGCACACAGAGGTATCACACTCTCCAAAAATGCTCACACTTACGTACCACCTGGAAACAAATACCTTATCCACGATAAACAAAGACACCAATTTGCATCACAACCCAATAAAATGGAAGGAACATCACAAATGAATGAACATAGAATGCTTTATAAATTAAAAAATCAGCTAACCTTATTATCAAAGCAGCTAATGAAAAAAAGGCCTGAATCTCAACATGTTAAATTCCCCCTCATTCGCCTATAGTGATTTGTGGAAACCGTGGGAAAGCGAAATCAGTATGGTCGGACAGGGATTTGAACCCGCATACTGCCGAATGCGAGGCCCGCTTGTCACCGCTCACCCACGAAGCTCGTTGATTTGTTTTCAACGAATAGAAATTGTTTGTTTATCATATTCAAAGTATTGTTAAAATTCTTGATATTGTTTTTAATATCATTTAAAATTATTTTCCTGTAGTTGTAAGAAATATGAAGTAAGTTTTTTTCATAATAACATACTGTTTTGGCTATTATTTGGTTTAGTGGAAACGAGTGACAGTGCCTCTGTTTGCGTGTAGATTTTATTCTTTATACATAAACTGTGCCATCAGTCAGGGGATTCACTGAGACGCAGATATACAAATTCTGTCGTCTGAGTTTGCAGTTTTTCGGTTAAGGTTCTGATATACTATGTGTTTCTGCATTGAATTTTACGTGCATGTGAGTTTTCTCATTTAACTACCTTGATATCGAAGTTGAAAAAGTTAATCGCGTTTTCTGGCGCTTGACGTCACTAATTCGAATAGCGTTTTCTGTCACGTGACAAACGGTAAGAAATAAACTAATTTAATTTGAAATTTCATTAAAAATAATTCATATTTTTTCAAAATTATAAAAAAAATCCTTAAAAGCATTCTATGTGCATAATAACGAATTGTATTATATTTTCAATAGACCCCTACAGTCAAATAGCCTATTGCGCATCCCTGGACTTGCATTAGTAGGTTTTTTTTCCCCAAGTGGCGTTAAATGTCGCCGCTCTTTATTCTTAACGATCCTTCATTTTCGATCTAGAAATGTTCCCAGCCACCAAAAATTATTTTCAGCGTTTGGATATTTATTTTTTACTGGTATGGAAATCATTTCATTCTTTTGTTTAATGTCATCAAACACCGGAAAATGACGGAACATGGAGTACGAATATTGAGAGAGTGTTTCTGCTCAACACACAGCATACAACACCACACTGCCAGGCATGGGAAACTAACCGCACATTCCGATTCAGACTTGCACAATTGAATTTTACGTTAAATAATGCGATAAAGTCAACAGCTGCAATCAATTCTGCTGTAATTCTCCGCTGCGGTTTTTTTTTCGTCGTTCTGTAATTACTGCCTAAGTTTAACATTTTGTATCAGCTGTCACATAATTGGCCACCATTAAAATTTAACCACATCAACGCCAGTACCACTGGAAACGGCACATAGAGTCACATTCACCAATAACTGCATTATGCGCGTTGCGTGCTTTTCATACAGTTTTGTCCTCGTCAAATGTCGCTTGTAACCGAAATAATTTGTAAACAACGTTCATGAAAGAAAAACCTGATTCGAGTGGTCTCGTTACACCCCTGACTTCCACGAGGGGTCCTGTCGATCATGGTCATTACAAGTCAACTTTTGCAGCTAAGTTCGACTTGCAGTGTGATATTTGTGTTATATGTTCAATTGTCAATGAAAATCAAATATCCAATGAGAGCGTCTTTGAGCTTGTCAATACCAACCAATTAATATTATTAATTTCCTACAGCAGAAAAATATTGCATGGAGATCAATCTGAGTAAAAGACGGGTAAAAACTTGTTTGTCAGCAACAGTACCAAGATATGTGTATTTACATGAGTCCAGTGATAATATGTCATTACTAACAGTTCATAGTCATATTAAATGCATCTTAAGTGACAGTATTAATAAACTACATGATGAAACATTTTTTATTCTTTCCTTTTTCCTTTAAAATGGTTTCACTAACTGTGAATGACTTATTTGTTAATTCTCTGTGTTGACTAAAATTATATTGGCGCTTTAAAGAATTTTAGTTATCAGGTAATTTGACTTATATGCAGCTTTATAAATCATTAGTTGAAAAGTAATTTTAATTTGGAAAAGCTGGTGTTGCTTTAATTTACATTAGGTATTAACTGCACGCTTAAATCGATGATGCAGTAAATCAGAAATTTATTAATTTGAAAATTTAAGGGTATTTTTGTGGTCTGAAAACTGCTGTTTCATCATTAGGGAATATAGCAGTTGAAAGCTAATTGGGCAATACATTTTATTTCTAATTAGCTTCATTTAAGAATAAAATGTTCATTAAATATAATTATTTTTACGTATGCTTGTTTTTGTTTATCTTTGGCATATATCATTGGTCGCTTATGATTGTATGTTGTAGTATAACATTCGGAAATCTAATGAGGATTAATCAAGTTATGATATATGTGTGGTCTGTTGACTGCGGTCAAGTAAGTACATAGATACGACATGAATTCACAAGCGGAAGCTATAACTATGGTATTCCAAATTAGATGAATTATTTTTTCTAGAATAGACAGGGGGGGGGGGGACGGGGGGGAAAAATACGACAGATTCTAAAATATTACACAAATTATAAAATGTTAGCGTATACTGAGGGAGTGTCATCTTCTTGAATCGGTATTTAAGGGCAACAACGATTACAATGACTGCAAAGTGGAAAAAGTAAAACCAAGGGCAGATACACATCAAGAAATTATTAATGTCGATTACGACAATACATTTTAATGGTACCAACGGTGGATGATGTAGATAAGTGGCAGAATATAAAGGAATCAATAGAGATGGCAGCTTATGAAACTATGGAAGAAATTTAGCAAAAGGAAGGATTAAGGATATGGAATGACTGGGTATCAAGGGTGGTAAAAGATAAACAAAAAAGTTATAGGAACTTCTACAAAGAAACCAACGAAAAATATGTACAAGTAGAAAAATTGCTAAATACATTATAAGATCTGCACATTGTGGATCGTGGGACAAATTTATAGCTAGTGTACAAAACGAAATATCCGAAATACAAGACTGCATATAAAGCGCTAAGACATATAGCAGACATGGAGACATCAACCGAACTCCAGCAGGCCCTAATTAGTTGCCATTCTACCAAATTCGGAAAAGTTATGAATCACATCACCTCCGGCACTGCTGTCCTCCCTGCGTAACCCAAACCCATACAGGGACCTAGAAAAGCTGTGCGGTGTTGGTTTGGGACTTTGCTAGCGGCGATTCCCGCATTCGACCTTTCTTTAGTTGAGGGTGAAACCAATCGACTTGTGAAGTATTGCCTGCCCTTTTAGCGTTGGGGTTGGAGAGCTCCCCTGACGTAGCGTCACCGGTTCGAGTCCGGCTGAGGGCATGGGTGGTTTTAATTAAGTGTTATGTCTGTCCTGTGTTGTCCACACTGGAGAGTAAACCGATAAAGACGACAATATAATTCTTACACATTTCAAGAAACAGAAACAAAACTTGCAAATGGCTGTATGGTTAATATGACTAAATGCCAATATATATAGAGTGGAAAGTCTGCACCCATTGGGGAAGAAATTAATGGCAGTATAATTTTTATATATAATTCGATAGTAAACACTTTTAAAAGTTTCATGCTTGTAATTAATTGCATGTAGCGGCAATCGCCGATATGTGTGAATTACTGCACCTTATGAGAGAGGAAGAGAAACTGCCATGAAAAAGAAACTGGTATCTAGACGAAAAAGCGTACTGTATATTATGTTACAAAGAAATAGAAAATAGTTAAGAATTTTCTCAGACGTAACTAACATAGCAGTGTGTAGTGTTTGATACGACATAGGATAAAATGAGATGCAATTTGAGGGTTGGTGGGACTGCGAGAGGAGCTGGCGCCTAGGTTGTTTGAAAGTTTCTTCCGACTCCGGACCAGTGAGACTGCCGCTATAAATAACTGATCTGCCCGCAGAGTGCAGTGGATTGACAAGTTCCCGAGGCACTAAAGAACGAATCGCTTAGTTAGCTCAGCCTCTTCACAAATTTCATCAAAACTCTAGCAACTAGAGATTGATGGCAACATCGGAAAATAAACATTTTTTTAATCAGTAGTGCATTTTTTTTTTTTTTTTTTTTTTAAAAAGGTTTTTTCTGCGGCACAGAACGGTCTAGAATGGAATATCAAAAACGAAAATGTAATGTAGGAGTGCCCTTATCTTGCATAAATTGGCTTTGTTTGTCAATGAAAGTTCCAGATTCCTACATTTTTCTATTTCTGCGCCATTTTTACGAAGTCTTGGTATGCGCAATTACTTAAAAAACTTAATCCATAACCCTGAGGTTGACTGAATCCTCCCGATGAAGGTATACGAAACCATTGGGTCAGATGTAGGAAAGCCAGTTCTTTTCCTTTAGGACTTACAGTATAACGCGGCATCCGAACGTCGGTACTTCTCGGCATAACTTATACGAACGAAGCAAATTCCGTAAAATTCCAGGCCACAGCGGTCTTCGAACACACAACCTTGACTTTTCTATTGCCCTATGCTCGTCCTATTATGTATGTATATATGCTAATTTGGGCCAACTAGGAGCACATTAAGCCTTTGTTTGGCTTGAATTTGCTGTGGATGTGTACAAATCGTGTTACAACAATGGTTGTTATCCCTAGAAGGGACCTACAGTTTAACGTGGAATCCAAACAACGGAAGCGTTCTGGTGGACATAACATTACACAGGTGAAGGTCGGGTTAAGTGCTTATGAAAATCCCCTCCGATACAGGGATTCAAACCTGGGACGTTTCGATCTCCAGTCAAATGTCTTAACAAATGAATCACAAGACCGCTCTCTATTAATTATACGTATTTTGATTTTTTAATGTCAGTACTACGCCATTTCAACAGTTTTGTGTTATTCGGCTTATTGCTTACCTTCTCAGCTTACAGGAGCGGACTTCGTGTGCAGCAGAATAGTTAGGGAACCCTAGAGGCGAAATGAATAAGTATTGCATATGATCGTGAAAAAAAAAAAAAAAAAACCACGGCGATTTTGTGTCGCGAGTTTACGTAACTCCCAAACATTCGGTAGGGAAAAAGGGGGGGGGTTAAACATGTCATAACATCACCGTTAGGCGTATAGGTGAGTGATGGAACGATAGAAAACAGCTGGAGGCGCGAGGGTAACCTTAGCATGGTCAAAGGTCGCGGGCAGTTTCTCGGCTGTGCGGCCGCTCTAGCTGGCGTAATAGTTTTTATAACATAATACGTCACTGCTGCCGAGTGTCATTCAGAACTCCTGGCCAGGAAATTTCTTGGTGGCAGAAGAACTCTCCTTGTGTGGAAACGCTTGGACTTTGGGACATTTTTCGACATTTTTAAACTGAGCGTGGTGGGTTAGCGGTAACGGCCTGGCCTCGCATTCTGGAGGACGCGGTTTCGAATCCCCGTCCGGCCATACAGATTTGGGTTTTCCATGGTTTCCCCAAATTACTCAAGGAAAATGCTGGAATAGTTCCTTCGAAAGACCATGGGCTATTAACGCAAGACTATTAACTTCTGTTTAGGACAGGCAAAGAATTTTAACACTGCTTGACCAACCAGACTTGGAAAGAGATTTTATCCGCACGACGGTGCTAAAAAATTGATTGTTTCGCTAAAAGCGGATGAGTATTGCCATACTAGCGTATTGATATACCTTTTAGGGGTACTAGAATAAAAAAAAGAGCATGTAAACATAACTTTTTACTTATTAATAGTTATATCAACCAATCAAAGCACTCGCGATGCTTGACATCCTCTTGTGAATTTTTTGAACGTTGCAGTAAGAAATCCATGGTATTAAATTTGCAGAGTCATCAAAACGAGAAGTTTTCTAAAATTTTGTCGCTGATCACTTCTTTTAATTCTCTTCTCATTCTCAACATCGTATCTATCACTAATAAAGGTCAGAGGGAAACGCGACATGGGTACTTACTGCTGAGATTTATATCCGGTCACGAAGCGACAAAAGCTGTCGGCGATTACGTTAAATGTGATTATAATGTTTGTAGAATGTACATATCTCATCTCATTAGGCAATATAATACGGTATTCCATTCACGGTTTTTTATTTTAAAAGTCAACAAGCTGGAAAAATAGAAAGAACACACGTTATAAAGACCAGTTAGACACTGCTGTTTACAAACAAACAGTGCGGCGACGGAAGTATTTGGTGTCCCAATACACATCCGTGAGGCAGGCCGGACAAAGCAGTCGGGCCCCACGCGTCTGTTTGAGCAGAGTCAACAGCTCAGCAGAGGCAACTTTAATATCGGAGGGCAGTCGGCTAACTGTACTCGGCGATATTAAACTGCTCGCTGCGACTCCGACCCTGGAATACGATAAACCGCACACCTCAGCTGTCCGCCTCGTGATCGTGCAAGGCCCGCCCGGAAGCACCACACTGTGTTTCATTCCAGATGGCGATACGGCTTTATCTCCGCAACAGTTAATTCTGTCGTAGTGCGAGTGTTGAGTGTTTAGGGATAACACTTGTAATGTTCCTTCCTGATGCGGCTCTGGTATTACCAGCGGTGAGTTATGGCTTCGGTAAGTGGAGGCGTCGGCGTTTTTGTGAATACGTTACCTTTTTTTTTTTTTTTTTAATCTGAACTGGATATTTCTTACTGATAAGTTGGTCAAGATTACTCGATCAATTTTTATTTAGCTCTAAATTGTGAATTGCTGATACTTCGTTTTTATTTATTGGTATTTAGGATTACATCCGTACAGCCATTTCTCATTTACAGAGTACCATTGCCATACCCGTAAGTTCATACCTTGTAGATAAATTATTTATAGCTAGTTTGAAACTCTACACCAATATTTTTCATATGCCGGTACCAAATTTTATAAACAATGTACTGTATGTACATGCTACCACTTATAATCCTTAGCCTAGCCTATCAGAACCACATACAATATACTGTATGACAGATTCCCGAAAGAAAGGACTCGTGATTATTACTTTTGTACGCAACTACCAAGCGTTTTCATTCGGTGAAAACGAGTATCAAACCAATAATAATTATATTAGTTTAATCTAATCGTATCTTCTTAGTAGCTTTCAGCCAGGACGGGAATATCTTACGTCATCTTTTTGTCTTAGACTATCTATAATGTTTTTTTTTTTTTTTTTATAATCTGAAAGAAAATGTTTATACTACCTTGTGTTGATTTCTATTCTTTTACTTATAGATCCATAGATTAAGTTATAAGGAATAATTTTATGAATTGTTCTGAACACAACTTTATTTAAGTAATTTTGTAATAAATTAATTACAACTTTGAAATATATGTGACTTCTTCTGCCATTGGCACTAGAACAGATGACATCCTGCGATTAGATGCAACTGATCTTTCCGCATCTCAAAACCGTCTCCGTTGCTAAGCAATGGTCGTGATTAGTGTCCTGGTGCGCTGAGGATAATCTTGTTTCACAATATATGGTTTACTGGTTCATTTCGTCTTCAAAGACACTGTTCGATAGATAAATGTCTTGAGGAAGGCATGTTTTTAGTCTAGTTTGACCCGTTCATTTTCCTAGCTCATAAAACCGCGCACCAGGTACTGAATTAATTCATTTTATAAAATTTTTAGTTTGTTGCCTGATGAATTCATTAATGTAAGAAATATTTAATTCTCGGTGTAGCTTACTGTTGCGTATGTACTACCATGCTCATATTAATCCGAACGACCTGAATTGCACATCGCTACATTTCCTCCTGGGACTTATTCAACCAATTATATACATCTACGAAGATAGTACTATACCCTGGAGGTGGTACAGTCTCACGACTATTAAAATTGAGCCACATCCACCTTCCATAAAACGAAAAACATTTCCGCTTTTTTGTTTCATAAACCGAAATAATGATTACATTTCGGCAATAAAAGAGTTATAGGAACATCGAATACGTTTCATTTACTGTTTTAAAGACATTTTACAGTTATTAAGTGTTCACACATAACACGAAAGTTACCAATCTCAAACAAAATGCTGGTTTTTAGCAAGTACTGGATAACATCAAAATGCAGATTTTATACCCGCCTACAACAACTTAAAATGATTCGAAATTTTCGTTAATATTCAACGTTTGCTGTGTATTATAATTTTTGGAAACAGTACAGACTTATCTAAGAGTTCAGTCAAATATATAACACGTAACAAGATTTCGGATTTAATAATTTTGGCAGTGGTCTCGTAAGAATGCTTGCCTGTAAAAGTAATTCTTTTAGTTCTGTCGTTTCTTGAACATACTTAGCGTGGAACAATAGAAAAGAATCATAACATTAATGTTCTGGCTGACGTGAGACACTGTCAACGCAGCATGCATGAGTAGGATTTGAAAGACACTTTTCTATTAAATTTAACTTCACCGTAAAGATTTATGTCACTCAACATTCCCCATTTTTTCTAGTGCTCATAACAAAGTCGGGCGATTGATCATTGATGTAATACGTAATGATAACTGTTTAAAAATAATCAACGAACTAAATCAAACTAATGTGTCTATTGTGCGAAAAAGTTTTTTTTTAGCTAATGTCCTTATTGTGCGACAACGATAATTTCTAGCCTGTGGTATTGGGAAGCAAATGAGAAATGAAATGGAAAGTGGCTGTTCTTACGAAAAAAATTCTCATCAAAGAAGAATATAAAATTCAAAGCTTCCGTATTTAAAAACATGCTGCTCCGACTAGTGATAGCTAATGATATAATTGATGCATAACCCCAACTGGGCATTATTCGTGGCATGGAGTTATCTTCCCTGTCCTATAGCGTTGACCGCTATCTCCGGGAGTCTGTAAAAAATTCTGTTTGCGGTAAGGGGCAAAATCGTTAACCATAGCACAAAAAGAATATACGTTATTAAGGAAGTACAGAAATTTTAAAAGTTAATTTTTACGCATATCACCATTGATGAAAAGTTTCTTTAATTTTATTTCCTAAATTTAAAATTCCAAGAAATAAACAGTAAAGTCCAGGAACGAGGAAAGATAATGCCTGGCTCGTTATTAGTTTCTCCTACTTCAGCTTCCGTCTCTGGTAAGCCTGCCGCTATGGTGCTGTAATTGGCTCAGGTTCGGGGATGCTGATCCCGGAAGCTACGAGGTGTTGATGTCTTGCGGTTCCACGGTTCGAGTCAGCCGAGGCAAAAGTGGTTAAATGATGCGTTATGTTTTTCTTGGCTTACCCGTACACTGGGATAGTGAAAACATATTTTACACCTATTGGGAAGTTGAAATTACAAATTTCTGCCTGCATCTATTGTGAAATCGAAATTCGTTGTTATTCTTCAATAAAGTCACTATTATGTCAAAGGCATGGAAGAGGCTGTATTCTAAAAAGGTAAATGAATTCGGCAACGATATTTGAGAAATGGTCGCCATTCCTCATTCCATTTGAGTAATTTAGATATTTTTTTTATTTAAACAGAATTTTTGATAGCCAGATCGTGAGTGTGAATTGACTACTGTCTAGTGCCACTGATGAAATTTACCCTTCACCCAATTCGTTCAGCTATTAATTAATGTAAAATTCCGGGAAATAAACAATAACTTTCAGGAGCGAGGAAAGATAATGCCAAGGTGTTAATGCGTTGTAGCTACCTCATCTTCCGTCTCTGGTAAGCCTGACGCGATGGGGCGGTAAGTGGCTCATATTCGCGGATGCAGATCCCGGAAGCTAGTGCGTTGTCTCGTGGTTCCACGGTTCGAGTCGCGCCGCGGGAAAAAGTGGTTAAACGATGCGTTATGTTTTTCTTGTGTTAGCCCGTACACTGAGACAGTAAAAACGTATTATACACCTATTGAGACGTTAAAATTACAGATTTCTGCCTGTATCTATTGAGCAATCCAAATTCATTGTTATTTTTCTGTAAAGTCATTATTATTGCAAAGTCCTGGAAGAAATGAGGTTTTTTTTTTTGAAACGTAAACGAATTGTTCGTTGAGAAGTGGCAATTCCCCATTCCTTTGAGTATTTTCGGAATTTTGTTTTATTTAAACCGAAACTTTTTTGGCTGGATCGTGAATGTGACTTGACTACTGTCTAATGCCGCTGAAGAACTTTGCCTATTTGTTTGATGAACATTATCACAATCAAAATTTAATTTAAAACTGCTGGTATCTGTATGTATTGACGTATTAACCCATTGTATGCTGAATTGACGCTAAAGTAAATACAATCATGTTGTTGATACTGAAATTTGTAACAATCTAGTCTTAAAGTATAAATTGTTCGCGATCATTCATTTCGCCAAAGTGTAATGTAAAAGGTTTGTTTTCTCATAGTTGTGGAAAAACGATAGCCGGTATACAGACGTCATAACATCCACGAGGACTATGTGAAAGAAGAGTGATTTTATAAATATCCTACGTTTCATTTATTCTAAAAAAAAAATAACAAAAAAATCAAAATAAAAAAATCTAACAGTTTCTAAATTTTTGAATTTTTTTTTCTCAAGATAAATATCATAACAGAAAGAAATAGTGACACTTATTTTTTCGTAATGTTTTGTTAATAGAAAACTTTAAAAAATTACGTGTCAGCTGATAGATGACGATAGCACTATCAAGCGCCACATTGTAATTCATTATAAGGATTTATAGTTTGTCTCAGTTACACTCGGCAAGTGATGTGTGGTAGGATCATCATGAGGAAAAAGGGCTGTTTACACACAGCGTTGAACGCGCAGCCTTTCCGTGAACGGCTCGTATGGAATATCCATTCCCAGGATATTCCTACTTCTTAAAGAATGCATAATCATTAATTTTCTATATATACTGTACAGTCTTTGCATTAAATGTGGACAGCGCTGTCATGTTCTATCAGTCTTTTTGCACAATCTGGCATCAATCTCATCCCAGGAAAGAGTAAGGCAATGCTGGCTCCGCCTTTTGGCAATATCATTGGGGGATATTTCATTCAGAGCCATCTATATTTCAGATTATTCATTTCCGTAAGTCAATGCATGAAACAAAACTGGAATTAAGCTCCTCCCCACTGACGATTCATAATGGCGGGGTAGTTCATCAACCTTCCCCTACATTTCAATAACACTTTAAATAAATTCAGATCGTAAAACCTATCGCAAAAGTTGTAATTAACGGGAATGCATTAAAGCGAGGCAAAAAATAACCCCTAAGGCTCCGTTCTACTTTTTACTACAACTGAGTAGCGTAAAACTTTAACGATCATTATTTACATACTGGTTTGGCTAATTCCTTCCGATAATATTTCACTCATAATGTGGTCTGTGGACAAACCAGCGAATAACCATTTTCGAGGAGGTAGTACTACGAAACTACAGAAACAAGAGATTATTTCGGAAAAGATTGAATGAAACAGTCTTCCTAGGCAGCATTGTTAACAAACTGACGAGTAGGTATCTAGCTGGGGGGGGGGGGGGGGTGTCCTGTGGTTAGCGTTGTGGTTTTCTGAACCTGCGGTTCAAGGTTCAAATCCACGTATTTCATATTCTTTTAAATTTTTTCCCCTTTTATAAGTTCCGAACCTACACTATGCTTATGCATATTATATATTCTTGATTCCTTCCAAACTGCCTCAGGGAATAAGATACTTAAGGAATCTCTTATAACCGAAACTATCAAATGATTTTTAACCAACTACCAACATGAAAGTAAACACTTTTGCGGCGGCAGCGCTGAAAGAAAGCTACTCTGGTTCCCAGCCACGCCGAAATCAGATCGTCTGTCCCATTTCCAACTGTACACGTTTATCGAAAATAATCATTTCACAGCAGAACGAATTTCACGTTTCAGAAACAATTAATTTATCGTTGGAATTATGTCTCTAATTTTAAGCCATGTCTATCATTAATTCTGTAGGTGGTCTATAATGATCATACACCGTCGTCAAGGAAAACAAAAATATAATGTAAAAACATGAAAGGAAATCGCATAGAACCAAATATTAGTACTGTAACAAATTAAATGACCATTGTCACTCAAAAATTTAAAACCAGGTTATTATCGTAGGACTAGCATAAATTCTTTTATTACTGGTATAAGTAAAGAAAGTTAATTGAGAATCGGGATTGAAGTAGAGAGTTCTAAAATTACTGCTTTACAGCGTAGCGACTGATACCTGCGGGATTTAAAACTCATTACTTAATAAATCATACAATTTTTGTGTTATTCTTTGTTTGCGATTACTTCAGTATAATAACATAAATAGATACCACCATTTGGCGAAGAAGGATGTCGCCACTCGTGTGAGTGTTCTTTAGTCTCGTGTGTGAAGTGGAACGGTGACTTTTCGTCACCCGTGATAGTCGACTCCAAAATAGACTAAGCCGCAAAAATTCAAACAAACACAGCCTACCGGTAAAGAAAGTTCGACAGTGCCTTAGGACGGAGGACCGAGCGTAGTGGATGAGCCTTAACGCTCTGGCCTCGCATTCGGGAGGAGGCGGGTTTGAATACCCGTCCGACTATTAGAGGCGGAAAAGGACTAGTGGCAAGGATTTCACCAATGGCCTTTAAGGAACATTCCGGTATTCACATAGAGTGGTTTGGGGAAACCGTTGAAACCCCAAATCTGGATGGCCGGACTAGGATTCCAACCTGTGTCCTCCCGAATGAGAGGCCAGAGCGTCACAGCGTCTACAAGAATGCGTGTGTCGAATGGTGATGAGTAGAAAATTGTATAATTGTTCAGCCCTTAAAACGATGTATACATTGAAGAAAGTAAATTGAAACTTTGCTTGGGAGACCTTAGATTTTGGATTTCCCTCTTACAGTTAACATGGATTACCATTGTATTTTTAATTTCCAGCTGTGACTTGCAGTCTTAAGTTGGAAAATAAAACTTTAGCCGAATTTGCTGCTCGTGATGAATTATTACGTGTATTATTTGCGTTATAAAGGTGTTCTTCTTAGCCGAAGGAAATAGGAAAGTTCACACTTATTTCCTCCTGCAACGCTGCCACATCTACTTCCTCCAACGTTGTCACGATTTCTGACTTCTGGCAGTGCTCCGGAAATTCCTATACAAGGAATCGTGTCTCATAGCTAGGCGATATCATAAGAAGACACATTGCCAAATGGAAAATTATTTTTCTTCCACGTCTCATATTTTTATTTAACTGATTTTTTTCTGTTTTTAACAGTTTGATTCTTTATACAGATTATCAATAACTATTCATTCACGAGATTTTGTATCTATATATCTTCACTTTGGTAATATAATGGACGAAGCACGTCTTTATAAAGGTGGAGTGGCTGAACTAGATCTAGAATTTTCTCAAAATCGGCTAGTTCTTGGAGTCTGGCGCAAACACATTAAACATCTGTATCCAATGGTATCGCAGTGAAATTCTCCTGTACAAGTATATATAGAAAATTAATGATTATGCATTCTTTAAGTAGTAGGAATATCCAGGGAATGGATAATCCATACGAGCCGTTCACGAGCCGTTCACGGAAAGGTTGCGCGTTCAACGCTGTGTGTAAACAGCCCTGTTTCCTCATGATGATCCTACCACACATCACTTGCCGAGTGTAACTGAGACAAACTATAAATCCTTATAATGAATTACAATGTGGCGCTTGATAGTGCTATCGT
>JARYHS010008075.1:85028886-85050168 GCA_031002005.1 Vandiemenella viatica
AGTCCGAGGTTTCAGAATAACTCTCTGCTTTCCTATGTTACAAGAGACTATAAAGAGGAAATCAGAAATTTTCTTCCAGAAATCTCCCCATACGATCTAATCTCAGAATTAGGAGACAAGTCTGACGAAACGCTTAATGCCGAGCAACCAAACCTAACACTGACGAGGTAATACTATATTTACCCGCTCCAACCTCCATAGCACTAAGTCATCCACTACCAGTAAATAGTCACCTCAACAGTTATGTGTAAGTCGTAAGTCTATACACCAACAAACCTTCCAATAGAATTCAAGAAGGCCATTTCATTTAGTTATTAACCTCCAATATAATACGTAGGTTAACGCTCTCCTAATTTAGGTCCCCTTGTAAATATGTTTTATGTAAAAAAAACTCCAGTAGTCTTAGAACAAAAACATAAAATAACATTAAAAAATCCAAGAACGTAGTAGAAATAGTGAAAAATTATATTTAAAAGAAAATTAAATTAGATTTGCCAAAGTGTGTAGCAACCCTGGCTTAAGAAAGGCAGACGGAATGTGGCCAACCAGATAAAAAACATGTCAAAGCAATGATAAACAGAAAGTCGTGTCAAGAAACAACAACCGACATTTGAAGCCAGGCACACACACGGGATAAGCGATGTGAATGTGAGACGGAGGGCATTGTCATGATCAAGCAACATCTCTTACGACCACCTGCCTCCACTAGTAGCTTCATAAGGTCAGCATAGTACATCTCTTGATGGCTGCACAATTTTTCAATAAAACTAGAAATATAACGCCCTTATAATTAAAAGAATCAAACACTAGAACTTTCTTTGTGAAAGGAACAACAGAAGGAGCTACAACGGTTGTTTCCACTGAAATTATTGTTGTTTTAACTCTGGGGTAAAGTGGTGTGCCAGTGTCTCATTTATAACCACAAAGTATTGAAGAAAATTTGTAGGACTGGGTTCAAACAAGTCTAAACATTTCGCTGACACCTGCCCCCCTAGCCCCCCCCCCCCCACTGAATTTTGATCTGCTGACGTAACGAACGGAAACCTTTCTCACGTCCGACTACACTCTCAGAATACTAATTACTATTGCACCAACAATAGTATCGCATTCGGGAGGAGGGCTGGACGAATCTCCGTCCAGGCATCCAGATTTGTGTTTTCCATGGTTTCCCAAATCACTCCAGGCAAATGCCAGGATGATTCCTTCAAAAGGCCATGGCTGAATTCCTTCCCATTCCTTCCTTTCCTGTCTCTAAACACCTGCTGTTAAGAGACGTTAAGTAGTTTTTTTAAAAAAACAATAGTAAACTGTTCAACAACTGTTTTGTGCTAACACTAACTTATGTCCTGTGTCCACATTTTGATGTGTGATTGTTTCGAGTGGTCTTCTGTTGCAGGTATCATCTTCAGTGTTGGTCCCCCCTTTTATATTCACACTACTGTGCTGCAACAAGAGGCACCCTTCCCAAATGTTTCCACCATATTCTCGTACTTTGACGACATCTGTTCCATACAGAAATATTTAATTACCTCTCAAATACCTTTCCCTAAATTTCATATTAAGCCAACCCCTCATCCACTTTCCGTAGTTGTAACAAAATATAATTTCACTCCAGGCGTTCTAGTTTTGAATTTTAGACAATTGAAAGAATAAAAGGTTACGTCATGAACTTCAGGGACAATCACTAAGGTACCGAATCTGTTTTTTTCCCGTCTTATTTAGATTGTCTGACCTTTTCTTTTGTACTTGTTTTTTAGTTCTTACGCAGTTGGCTGTACTTCTGTCTAACGAATACTGCCAATACGAAGCGGGTAGCAGTTGTTTCCATCTGCCAGACAATGCTTCCACCTTAGGCATAAATAATTTAAGAACAAGTGTCCTAGTAGTTGGTAGTTTTCCACTTGGTTGAGCTGTCCTGTGCGACTGGTGCACATCGTGGTCTTACGTATACTTGCCAGGTGGATATATCATCCTGGCTTCGGCTTTCCATGGTTTCCCGAAATAACTCTAGGATAATGTTGGGATGGTTCGTTAAAAAATCCATGATCGAGCTCCTTTCCGTTCCTTCGCCTGTCCCTTTCCTTTAGGGCGGAGAGGCACTCACTATGCCTACAGCACAAAGTGATGCCACGGGCTAGCCTGCGGCGTTTTAAAAACTCCGTTTAAAAAAGTGGTAAAAACGTTATGGATTCCCTATCAAACAAAGTATTTTTTTAAACATTACGCTGAGGATACATTTAAGCTGTCGGTAATTTGAGTGGTGATTAAATATTTGAGTAAGGAACAGCTGTGGAGCGTAAAAAACTATAAACGAAGTTGTCAGTACAACAAAGTTTTTATCATAGTGAATCCTTTTTGTCATATCCTTCTCTGACATAATGCCGTGCTTGTTTTCCATTTTTTTGATGGGAACAGGGTGAGTTTAAAAATATTGAGAGCCACTTCTTTCAAATGAACTGATGAGTCTTTATTTATTCGTAGCTGTTCCCTAGGTTGCGCATCTTCAAATAAATTCAGGTGTAATATAATCATTAGAGCAAATGGAGTTTTTTTTATAGTACCTAAGTGACGGCATGTTTTGATTTCTGTTCAGTATTAAAGATTTCATCAAATCATTTGGGAGGTTTGTGAAAAAATAATTTTACCTATATACAAGAGTTGCTCGTATAATAGTATTTGGTTTGATAGATTAGATAGGTATGTTAGAAAAACCTAACTTAGTCCGCGAGATGGCGCTAGAGCCGTTTCCGAGATACGAAATACAAGAATTGTTCGGATTTTTTATTATTATTATTATATTTTAAATCGTGTTACTAATTTTAAAATCAAATCTTTATCTACATATGAAATTTCATCCACATCGCTAGAGCCGTTTCCGAGATCGTTTCGTTTACCACCTCATACATTGCGTTTAAAGAAAAATGCTATTATTAAGTTAAATAGAAATATTAATGTTAATTGGAGATTAATTAATGGTGCAAGATTAGTGGTATTTCAGTTAGACGAGTACATCATCAGTGCTAAATTCGTTCATTCCGAAAAGACTATGTTCATACCTCCCATTACCCTATCTTTCCATATGGTAATAAAGCACAAGGTTAGACGCTTCAAAACTCAGCATTTTATTTACTAGAACCTGTTTCTTCGTATGGACACCTGTACGTGGCTTTTCCATGAGTTCGTAAATTCAGTAATGTTTATGTTTATTTTAAAGACACATACGTTCAAAAAATAAACGATCATCATATTACAACTGCTAATATTGTCCTCAAAGAAGTTTTTAAAAGTAAAGAAGTTTCAAAAAATCACATCTCACAAAGCCAATATATATTTTTTAAATGCTTTACAATTATACATGTAGTATTTAATGATAACGAATTTTTACAGTAAAAGTTATATTTATCACTAACCTTCAAAATAAAATGCCTTGTAGTATTTAATGATAACGACGGTATACTTGCATTTACTTATTTCCACAGTATTATATCACCATTCGGTGATTGACCACGAAGAATTGTTCGTTTAAAGATATAAGAGTTCCTTGCACTAACCAAAGAGAATCTTAACTGACATCAGTCGGCTTTTGGTACCTGAAAAGTCTACGAGATAGCATTAGTGCCGTTTCCGAGATACAAAATACAAGAATTGCTCGTTTTCTGTAAAACCACATTTTTGTGGGGAACACACTTATTTAGATAAACTTGAAAAGCAAAAAGATCTCTAAACATGAAATTTCATAAAAATCGTTAGAGGCGTTTCCTAGATAGCAAATATATGCAAGACTTGTTCGTTTAAAAAGATAAAGATACATTTTGGCGTATTATTAACAGACACGTTAAACAAAAATGTGTAAACAGTAGACTGCAATGGGATGCAGGGTATCGGAAAATTCTTAAAAAGAAGCGATGCTTCTTTCTTGGAAAATATTGGTATTAGTGACGTTTGGAACGTTCTCCATTTAAATTTCACACTGAATCCGTTTTATTGCGCTTAAAATTTCGCACTGTTTGAGTTTTATCGTTTGTCTCGAGGGCAAGGAGTTCCCTCGAGACTTTGCTGCACAGCAGGCCTGCACCTGCATCCGGCCGGATCCACAGCTGGTAAGCAAATCTGCCTGCTGACCAACCAGAGGTACTGCAGCTCGCAGGTGTTATCACCAACCATCGGTCAGTGTTAGGAAGGAATACAATGAAGTCAGCTACTTAGGACGGGCAGTGAAGACTCCAGTGTGCCACGGCGCACTGAATCTGGAATGAGTCCATACCAACCGTCCTGTCTGCCATCAAAACGAATCCAATCTGCGCCTCAGAAACTACACATTTCACAAACAAAAGTACGCTTATCACACACGGAACGTATTTACACATTTCACAGACAGATAGCCACACAAAGTTTTTCCCCCGAGAGATTTCAGACTCAGCTACAAGCCGGTCAAATCCAAAATACGTCGAATCCAGAAAAATGCCGACATATATGCAGGTCATTTTCATTGTTGTTGTCTCAGCAAATTTAAGTAGAACACGAGACTCTATCTGTGCGACTCACGTCACCAAGGCGTTATCTGGTGGTCATGAGATTTGTTTGAGATGAATTGGATTAAGCTTGTGGACCATTTGAAGTCTCACTCAGCTGTAGAAGACGCGCGTTGTACCTCGACTGTCGCACTCACATTCCCTGGTGGAAATGCAACACTTCCACCACTATTCGCACTGCAAGTAATTCACTATTCATTTCCGTAACACAGTATGGCACGAGGATCAACAAATAACCTCACTATTTTCTTCGCAACCGATAGACCTTTTAAAAATCTGCCGATTGTCGATGATTGCAGAATACCATACGACAGAACTTAAGATTTCAACCTTCCAATCGATCCTAACTTCTTGGGTTGAGGAATGAAGCCGAAGCACTGTGCCTGATTCAGTGTGGGCGATCTAAATTGTCGGAGGCGAAGTGGTCGACTGAACGTGCTTTCTCTTCTCTCTGTGGACTGAGAATGATCTACTACACCTGCCAAAAATCTTATTTTTTTGTCGGTGATTGGCTGAGAGCAAACAAAAGTTAAACAAATATTATAAATAACTATATTTACTTCCTCTTATAGCTTAGACATCCTTTCCACGTTCACTCTATAGTCTCACAAGTGGTCCAGGCATTTCTTCCCACACTATGAAATATTCGCCTCGGCGTTCATGTCTTATGGCCTCCACTTGCCTTGCCGTGTTAACGATATACTATTTCGCCCTGTTAAAAGATTTTTGGGAGGTTGTCTCCCCTTTTTGTCTTTGACAAAACTGCAAGATTCTTGTCCTCGGCTTAGAGCTGACAATCACCCTGAAAGGTACATGCTTCTTACCGGAAATTATGATTTATGTTGTAAATATATTGGAAATGTAGTGAGGTAACAAAGCATGTATTTTAAATTTGATAATTTAGTTTAAAGATCCAAGACGCCAATAAAGGCAGTGCGGAACATCTTTGAAAAACAGATGAACAGAAGAGACGAAAAAGAAATAGGTTTGATGAAAACATGTACGGGCAATGAATAAAATGGAAGAGGAAGTTTGAAGAAGAAAATTTTAAGGTAGTTGTATTTGACAAGTAGCGTGTAAAAGTTAAATGTAATGCATATGACGAAAGAGAATTAATGTACGGTTTTGAAAGACATTGTGTGATAATAGGAAGGAAAGTATCGTGAAAATAACCGAAGATAAGTATTAATTGTATATTATCTTGTTAACATGAATTACAGCAATAAATTGTATGCTTAATGATCTAAGGAAACTGAACGAATTATTCCGAAAGCCAATGAATGAAAACTTCAATGCCATAAAAGTAAAGATTTTTTAGATGTTAAGGTGTTAGATTGAACCAGATATTTAAATAAAACAAGAAGCAATTCGAATAACGGTAAATATCTGGTAAGTATATGGCAGAAAGAAAGTAAAATATAAAATACGTGAGGCTGTGTACGGGCATGCTATCACGTACACATAGCAACGCCTCACAACCTGCTGATTCGGTTAAGCTTTTAGCGTCTCCGCTAGCTGCCCCTTGAGCGGTCGCACGATACCGTGCCTGGTGCAATGCAATCTGCATAGGCGCTTATTCGTCTCCATACATACAGAATGACTGTACTCATTGAATATCAAATTAACAGTTCATATGGAAGCCTTGAGGAACGCTGTAACATCTATGAAATAAGTTGTACACATTTGCAGTCTATTTTTGGTTGTTTTCAATTGAAAGAAACTAGGGTCTAGTAATAGGTACTTTATACGTTAATAGAGCGGCATAGTAGTTGGTGGTTCTGGCGTCAGACTGAAGATACCGGTACAGCTCACTGTGTAATGTGAAATACGACAGAAAGCTTCCGCAGTTCGAATTTCAAGCAAATCTGTAGGTTCCCTTTACCTGATAAGAAGAAAACGAACTATCTCCAGTATCATGCTAAATATACCCCCGTCGAGAATTTTCAAAAAACTTTGGATTTAATACGCAGCTTAGTTTTTTTTATATATGTTAAAAGTCGCAAGACGTAAGAAATTTTATTTCACGTAATACCTCTCCAAAGCAACTCTTAATACCCATTGCACTTATCTGACCACTATAATGTAAACCGATTTAAAGAAAGAGATTAATCGAGGTTTGATTAACTGAATATCCTAAGCTGCACCAATGTTAAATGCACCGCCTACAGGACTAGTTGCACCCTGCAGACGTGTCGCGGGACAGAGCATATACACAGAACATCTGTTGGCCACAGCTTTCCGGTTAATGCAGCTGGAAGGAAAAAGGAGCGAGCGAGCGGACGAAGGGTCGATGGTTTCACTCAGCCTCGAAAAAAGGCCCTCTCTCATTTTTCTGCCTACGTACCCAGCTCGTCTCATTACACTCCTCTCCATCTGCGACAACAGCACATCTCAAGTCGGGGATTTGCTTCGGCCTGTTGAGGTATCCCCTTCTTTCCATAATAAACGTGTAAACCTTTAAAAGAATCTAAGAAGATATCATACTCTTTATGATCAACCACGATCTCCATGAAATTCTACTTAGATGCCGGCGGCTACAAGATATTAAGATAATGCGCCGTCCACTCCAAGCTGCTTTGCAACGCAAAGGCGAAATGCAAACACTCCTTTAAAACGTTTGAGAATTATGCATATTCATTCGCGTCTCGCTCGTCTGTTTATACGAGAATACCACCGCTGCTCTTTTTAACTTCAGTTCTTGTCAAAAGCAAAGCTCGGCTGCTTCTGTCGCATTACTTAGGCTCCCGCGACCACAACTGCATTGCTACAGGCAGTCAAAGAACACACGCAGAAGATACAAACAAGCAAACTCCTTCTAAACCTACATCTGGCAGAGAAAACTTTTATTGAAAGACAACATTCAATTCACGCGAATTTCCTAGAATTGAATCGCAATAAATCTGTTTATTTTAGCTATGAAATTAAAAATCAAATATATTATTTCTAAAAGTTTTTTTCCCGTCAGAAGCGATTATCTCGCTTCATACCTAACCAAAATCGATAAAAGAGGAAGCATTTCAATGATTAAGGTATCCGCTTAGGGAACACCAAAAACTAAGAAAGAAATTTTTCGGAATTTGACCCTTAAAGAGCAAAAATAATAACTATGAGTGTCGCTAGTATGAAACAGTTGAGATAGAGGCATCAGAAAAACTGCGTGTGTTTCGTGCAATAATCAGATATTTTTCAACGTAAGCATTTTATTTTCTCACGGGCTATGATTATAGCAATAAATATTACAGAGAAATGGATATGAATATGCTGTGTGTATTGTGTTCAGGTTAGACGTATTCCGTTAAGGTCGGTGAAAATTTTCATATGTTTGTATTACGCTTCCAGAAGTTTGTTTCGTAATACCGTATGCTCTAAGTATTTTGTTACGTACCTTTTACATTAAACAAATAAACAATTTATACAAATAAGGCGGTTCTTCTTTCGTCTTATCTATTCATCATATTTTTTTGGTGATATTTTCGCACGGATCATCTAGTAAGTACTAAATTTATGTACAGAACATATGTTAAACATGTTCTGGGCACTGCATAGAGTTCATGATGTTTTAATGTCTGTAGAATCATAGAAATAAAAAACCTTATATTTTTAAAACGAGCAATTCTTGTATATACAGAGTGTTACAAAAAGGTACGGCCAAACTTTCAGGAAACATTCCTCACACACAAAAAAAAGAAAATATGTTATGTGGACATGTGTCCGGAAACGCTTACTTTCCATGTTAGAGCTCATATTGTGGACGGCTGTGATACAATACGCCATTCTCCAGGGCTGCACCAGCGCATCAGGGATTCCATGCGACGGAGGGTGGATGCATGTATCCACGCTAAAGGAGGAACGTTTTGAACATTTTCTGTAACAAAGTGTTTGAAGTCACGCTGGTACGTTCTGTTGCTGTGCGTTTCCATTCGATGTTTAATGTGATTTGAAGAGAAGTAATAAAATGAGCTCTAACATGGAAAGTAAGTGTTTCCGGACACATGTCCACATAACATATTTTCTTTGCTTGTGTGTGAGGAATGTTTCCTGAAAGTTTGGCCGTACCTTTTTGTAACACCCTGTATATATTGGATCTCGGAAACAGCTATGACAATTTGGATGAAATTTCATATTTAGATAACGTTTCGTATTTTAAGATTACCTAAATAGTTGTCTTCCTGCAAAAACCCATTTGTAAAAAATACGAACAATTTTAGCTCTTGATATCTCGAAAACACCTCTAATGTCATCTCGTAGACGATTCAGGTACCAGGAAGCATACTAATTTTTTCTCTTTGGTTTCAAGGAACTAGTATATTTAAACGAACAATTCATGAATACTAACTGACCCATGCAAATATTTCGCACAATATCATGATCAATCACCGAATGGTAATATAATAATGATGAAATAAATAAATACAAGTATTTATTAATGAAAGGTATTTTATTTTGAAGAGTACTAATAAATATAAAGTTCACTGTAAGAAGTCGTTAACATTAAATACTACATAACTGTAAAATGCCGTTACCATTAAATACTACATATTTAATTGTAACACATTTCAAAAGTAAATATTTAAAATATATTGCGTTTGTCAGAAGTCATGTTTTTAAACTACTTTACATAACTTCTTTGAAAACAATATTAGCAGTTGCAATGTGATAATCGTTGATTTTATGATCGTAATGAATCTACAAACTCGTGAAAAAGCCACATACGTGTATCTTTACAAAAAAACAGATTCTGATAAATATAATCCTGCGTTTTGAAGCGTCTGACCTTGTGTTTTTTTTATGTTCAAATTGTTTTCTTATCATTTAGGAGGGCAAGGTTGGTGGTGTGATGTTAATGCGACGTAAGACCATAGGTTTATCGGAGCGAATTAATTTAGCACTGATTGATGTACTCGTCTAAGAGAATTACCACTAATCCCTGATTAGCATTAATATTTCTATTTAACATAATAATAGCATTTTTCTTGAAAAGAAATTTACGAGGTAGGTAAACCAGAAGATCTCTGAAATTGTTCAAGCAATTTGGATGAAATTTCATATGTAGATAAGGATTTGTTTTTGATTTTACACAAAAAAAAAAAAATCTCGTAGTATTCAGGCGTCAATAAGCCTACTGATTTTACACTCCTGGAAACTGAAATAAGAACACATTGACGCCGGTGTGTAAGACCCACCATACTTGCTCCGGACACTACGAGAGGGCTGTACAAGCAATGATCAAACACACGGCACAGCGGACTCACCAGGAACAGCAGTGTTGGCCGTCAAATGGCACTAGCTGCGCAGCGATTGGGCACCGCCGCAGTCAGTGTCAGCCAGTTTGCCGTGGCATACGGAGCTCCATCTCAGACTTTAACACTGGTAGCATGCCGCGACAGCGTGTACGTGAACCGTATGTGCAGCTGACGGACTTTGAGCGATGGCGTATAGTGGGCATGCGGGAAGCCGGGTGGACGTACCGCCGAATTGCTCAACATGTGGGGCGCGAGGTCTCCACAGTACATCGATGTTGTCGCCAGTGGTCGGCGGAAGGTGCACGTGCCCGTCGACCTGGGTCCGGACAGCAGCGACGCACGGACGCACGCCAAGACCGTCGCATCCTACGCAGTGCAGTAGAGGACCGCACCGCCACTTCCCGGCAAATTAGGGATACGGTTGCTCCTGGGGTATCAGAGAGGACCATTCGCAACCGTCTCCATGAAGCTGGGCTACGGTCCCGCGCACCGTTAGGTCGTCTTTCACTCACGCCCCAACATCGTGCAGCCCGCCTCCAGTGGTGTCGCGACAGGTGTGTATGGAGGGACGAATGGAGACGTGTCGTCTTCAGTGATGAGAGTCGCTTCTGTCTTGGTGCCAATGATGGTCGTATGCGTGTTTGGCGCCGTGCAGGTGAGCGCCACAATCAGGACTGCATACGACCGAGGCACACAGGGCCAACACCCGACATCATGGTGTGGGGAGCGATCTCCTACACTGGCCGTACACCTCTGGTGATCGTCGAGGAGACACTGAACAGTGCACGGTACATTCAAACCGTCATCGAACCCATCGTTCTACCATTCCTAGACCGGCAAGAGAACATGCTGTTCCAACAGGACAATGCACGTCCACATGTATCCCGTGCCACCCGACGTGCTCTAGAAGGTGTAAGTCAACTACCCTGGCCAGCGAGATCTCCGGATCTGTCCCCCATTGAGCATTTTTGGGACTGGATGAAACGTCGTCTCACGCGGTCTGCACGTCCAGCACGAACGCTGGTCCAGCTGAGGCGCCAGGTGGAAACGGCTTGGCATGCCGTTCCACAGGACTACATCCAGCACCTCTACGATCGTCTCCATGGGAGAATTGCAGCCTGTATTGCTGCGAAAGGAGGATATACACGGTACTAGTGCCGACATCGTGCATGCTCTGTTGCCTGTGTCTATGTGCCTATGGTTCTGTCTGTGTGATCATGTGTTGTATCTGACCCAGGAATGTGTATATAAAGTTTCCCATTCCTGGGACAATGAATTCACGGTGTTCTTATTTCAATTTCCAGGAGTGTAGTTAAACTTCTCTTTGCAGGGAACTGTGCACTTAAAAATGCCTATGATGCCTTAAAAAAACCTATAACTTTAATCAAACTTTACTCAAAATCATGCATATTAAACATAAATCGAAAGATGCTGAATGAAGATCGGCCACCCAGGTACTTAGGGACAGTTTATACCGTGTATGTACGTGTAAATTCATTTTTCGCGAACATTAAAACACAGACAGTACAACTGTTGTTGAAACAGCTTTATTATTTAACTGCAGGAAATCATAAGAGAACGACACATGTGCATTGGACAGCTAACCTACGTCGAAATTTTTATAATACTTTTACATTTTCCTGCTGTTTCTGACACCCTGTCCATTATCTAAATACGAAATAAAATTTTAGGATGTTCATCGCAGCACCGTGGATACGCGCTATGGTCGAAACAATAAAAAAATGCTGGTTTATGAAAACAAACTTTTATATTATTTGCAATCAAGACACTAAATGCTGGTATAAATTAGGTTAAGCCTGTTTTTAAAGTTAATTCGTATACTACGCACAATGAATCAACAAATTTAACTACACAGGTCATCTTTAAGTTTAATTGTGAAATAAATGAAAATCTGTAAAATACAAACATGAAATAAAATTTTCTAAGGGCACTTATTTTCAGATATACAGCGTTATAGTGAAAAAATAGTGAAACTATTTCACTTAATATATTAAAATACCAAGAAACCATTCTGTTCTCAAGCCCTTTATCTTGATAGACGAACTACGAATTCTTAAGAAGAACAGTGGTTTGGTACCTTATCGATTCGCTTCTTTCAGAATGGTCGATTCTCGGTTGCCTCGAACGATGTTTTGTTTGTCTGGGCCTAGCAACGAGCGGTCCTGTCCTAACAGACGGTGAACTTAGAGCTGTAGTATATATACTTCAAAAAAGGAATGAGAACATATTTGTAGGCAGAAGTTTAGTATTTTATAGAAACTCATTTCCCAGAGTTTCACATATTACGTCCCATGTTCATATAAAGATGGCCGCTCTCATTTGAACGATAAACATTTTAGCTAATTTTCTACATTCACCCTGGAAAACGCTTGCTTCATATTTCCATTTGCACAATATCAAGAGTATAAATTTTTGTGTAATATGTTGTGGCTCTAAGTAAACAATATTTCCTTACCAGCCATTGCGACTGTGATCATGAAGGCACCATTACACTTGATAAAGGAGCTTGTAACGTTCTGAACTCATTACCTGATTTAAAAATAATTAATGTTATTATTTTATTGAATTTTATCATGAAAGGTAGAACTAGACTGAATACATTATATGAGAAATCACAAATAGTTTTATTTCACTTATTGACATGACATTTTACAAAAAAATTAGTTAAAATTAATCAACTGTCCTTCTGCGGGCGCCAGGGTATTTTATATAAAATACACAAAATTAAGCAGTAAACAAATTCAACATTTTGACTGTTCATTTCTGAAAGAAATGTTTGCTCCGGGCTATGAGAGTTCTTATCTTGCAGGACCGTAGCTGGGAAATGCTATGAACTTGAGATTGTAGCTAGCACAGTGTCCTTCATTTGCGATGTATAATTACCGAATTTACATGTCTGCCGCCACACATTGGATGATGTCTGCTCTGCTATGGACCAGTATGGCACAGTTTCTCAGGAGACGCCCTGTGCCTGAGCTCATTTGCTCAAATGAAATAGCGGGTGTCCAGATCCAGGCAGCAGCAGCTTCATTAACGAACAGTCAGTGCAGAAGCCACGTCGATCGAACGTGACAGCCCGTCGGCACAGCCTCGTTCGTCGTGCCACATGAAAAACAGAAATTCCAGCCGTTCACTCTGTTTATCTCTCTGGCTAGCACAGTACTCTCCTCCAACAGGGACACACTGGCATTCCTGACACCTGCCGCTTTCACCCTGTCCACAGCGCCCACATGCTCACTAAAATATTACACATTTTGTGAATAAATGTAACGTTTATGAATGTAACGAGCGGTCACAAGACGCGTTCGTTACAAACTACAACGGAACCAGGTTCGACTTCTGAACTCTCCTTTCCGGCCGCAATCACCAAGGCAAATGCTGGGACGGGCGCCGATATTTCACACACTCAGCATATGTTTCGCAGACAGGTGGCAAGACAACTTTCCTTCCTGGGAGGCGTCAATCTCGGTGACAAGCAGTCCAAATCTCAACACGTCGCGTCCTCAAACAATCGACTCTGCTACAACGGGATAACTGCAAGCAAGAAGAAGATTTTAGATACGAGTTTTCACGCTGCTTTATCTTCACGTTACAAAAGTCCTCATAAAAATTTCATAAATTATGTTTTTGCACGTCTAGTACACTTACATACTAGATTAGAATATGATAGTGTTCTTCAATAAAAAAAATGGGCCTTGGAGATTTGATTAAGTAAATCGAATCATGTGACTATAAAGTACATTGTAATCAGTTTGTTAACACCAACAGAGGGAAACAGGGCAGTGAAAAATCCCTTCCTGGTGACTGAGCGGCTCACATTCTGAACGCTAAGGCGACTGTTTCAGCCCCCATACCCGACCTTCGACATCCGCGCCTTTGCTGCGCAGGTATCTGGAGACTCGGACTCAAGTGGCGTGCCCAGTATGTGCTTTCACGTCCAGACATTCGAGAAAATTTTTCTTGTCTGAAGTCAAAATCCCTTTTCCCGGATAATCTCAACCTAAATTACCTGATTTTTACCGAGTGGATACCCCAGCACCTCACTCGGGCAAAACAAAAAACATCTACCTATTATTCGCTACTACAATGTATCAAACCTCTTCCCATAGAATAATTCAATTGGCATCACCAAATGTTTATTAAATATTGTCGCGTTGCAACCGGGGCAGGTGTGAATTCGAAGGTTACTTGTCAATGAACACAGCACTTAAACTGAGAACAGGTTTATTGAGAACTCAAACATACACGCAGCACTGACTGCCTCTTGGGCAGAATGCTCTTCTATTTATACACAGATAGAACGTACTAGAGATTACAAGAGTAGTTAACAAGTAGAAGTTACAAGTGACCTTAGGAAACATGTAGAATCTTCTGGAAATAATAAACAGAATTAAATAATTTTTGTCAGTGGGCGGGATTGAACCGGCGACCTTCGGTACCGCAATTCGTGACGCTACCCGCTGCGCCATGCTGGCAGACGGTACACTGGCGTTCATGCGGCATTGCTCCCTCTCCTGAGGAAAACAGCGTCCCGCTGTTAGATTTCTTTTGGGGCACGCTGAAGTGTCCTGGATCTTGATCTTGTCGTGGGTCCTCTGTATGGCAGTTCTGGAGGGCCCCTCCTGGTTGTACTATTATCTTCCTGTCCGACTTCCTCAGTATCCAAACCGTCCTCAGAGTCCTTGAACAAGAAGCTGGTTGTGCCTAGCTGCTCGTCAGGATTGTAGTAAGGCTTCATGCGGAGGACGTGAACAATGTCCCTTCGCTTTCGTCGTTTCGAAGACGGCTCATAATCCTCGACTTCGTATGTGACGTCTGACCGGCGGCGTATGACACGATACGGACCAAAGTACCGCTTCAGTAACTTTTCTGATAGCCCAACCTTCCGGACAGGGGTAAAAATCCATACGAGATCTCCTGGGTTGTACGCAACAGGTCGGTGCTTGCCGTCATACCGCTGACGGTCCTTCTCCTGGGTGGCCAGTGTTCGTATGCGAGCCAGCTGTCTTGCTTCTTCGACCCTGGTAATGAGCTGTTTTATATAGTCATCCTGAGTGTCGTCCGGCTGGAATGGGAACAGCGTATCCATTGTGGTCTCAGCTTCACGGCCATGGAGCAGAAAAAACGGAGTGAAGCCTGTCGTATCTTGCCTTGCTGTATTATAAGCAAATGTGACCACTGGCAGTATTGTATCCCAATCCTTCTGCTCAACATCCACATACATCGACAGCATATCGGCTAATGTCTTGTTGAAGCGTTCTGTGAGACCGTTTGTCTGAGGGTGGTATGCAGTTGTCATCCTGTGGACAACGTCGCATCTTGACATGACCTCTGATACTAGTCTTGACTGGAATACCTTTCCACGATCGGATATCATCACACGTGGTGCTCCATGCTTCAAAATAATGTCTTCTACTAGAAATTTTGCAACCTCTGGAGCTTCTGCAGTCGGCACAGGTTTGGTGACAGCGTAGCGCGTGAGGTAGTCGGTGCAGACTATTATCCATCGGTTACCGGCTGTCGACTTCGGGAACCTCCCTAAAAGGTCGATCCCAATTCGGTGGAATGGAACTGCTGCAGGCGGAATTGGTACTAGATGACCTGGAGGTAATTGCGGCACATGTTTCCGTCGCTGGCACTCTTTACAGTGACTCACATAATGCTTGACAGATCGGTAGAGACCCTTCCAGTAATACCTGCGTCGGATTCGGTCCAGGGTCTTCACAAATCCCAGATGACCGGATATTGGAGCGTCGTGGAAATACTTGAGAATAGCTGGCTGGAGATGAGCTGGAACGACCAGAAGCCACTTGGGGCCTAGTGGATCGTAGTTGTTCTTATACAATGTCCCATCTATCAATTGAAACTCTCCTTTGGCCGGTTCTCCTTTCTCCAAGGCGTCTATGGTTCTTAATAACTCTGAATCTTCCCTCTGTTCAGCTGCAACGTCACCTAATTCAGCGAGGGCTGAAATTCCATTCATGCTGTTGTGTTCTATTAAAGGATTCCTTGAAAGGCTGTCGGCATCCTTGTGTTTGCGTCCGTTTTTGAATACCACCGTGACGTCGTACTCTTGAAGTCTAAGTGCCCATCTTGCTAGTCGACCTGATGGATCCTTCAAGCTGGTTAGCCAACATAAAGAATGGTGGTCTGTCACGACGGTGAAAGGTTTGCCGAATAAATACGGACGAAACTTGTTGATAGCCCAGACAACTGCGAGGCATTCTTTCTCGGTTGTAGAGTAGTTTATCTCGGGCTTAGAGAATACTCTTGATGCATAGGCTATCACCTTCTCAGCACCTTCCTGAATTTGCACAAGCACTGCACCGATCCCATAACCGCTGGCGTCAGTGTGAAGTTCAGTTTCTGCATTCTCGTCGTATAAGGCTAGAACTGGTGCGGAAGTTAGAGCCTCCTTAAGTGCCTGGAAAGATCTTTCTTTAGTTTCATCCCAGTAAAACTTGGCGTCTCCCTGCAAAAGTTCTTGCAGTGGACGTGCCATGTTACAGAATCCTTTTATGAAACGCCGGAAGTATGAGCACAGCCCAAGAAAGCTTCTCACATCACGAATGTGCTGAGGAGTTGGAAATTCCATGACTGCCCTTACTTTATCTGGATCAGCGCGGACGCCATCTCCGTTGACCAGGTGCCCCAGGATTTTTATCTCTTTGGCGACGAAGAGGCACTTCTTCGGATTGAGGCGGAGTCCTGCAGTCTGAACACACTTCAGCACCGTTGACAGGCGACTCAGATGTTCTTCAAATGTTTTCGAGAAAACAACAATGTCATCTAAATAACAAAGACACGTCGTCCACTTAAGGTGTCGAAGTAAGTTGTCCATCATGCGTTCGAATGTGGCCGGAGCGTTGCATAATCCGAATGGCATTACTTTGAATTCATAGAGGCCATCAGGTGTAATAAAAGCCGTCTTTTCTCTGTCAGCTTCGTCAACCTCGATTTGCCAGTAGCCTGTCTGCATGTCCATGGTTGAGAAGTATGTAGCTCCTTTCAAGCAGTCTAAGGCGTCGTCGATGCGCGGCAGTGGGTAGACATCTTTCTTTGTGATTTTGTTCAGCCGCCGATAGTCGACACAGAATCGCCACGTACCATCCTTCTTCTTTACGAGGACCACCGGAGATGACCAAGGACTCTCCGAAGGTTGAATAATGTCATTATGCAACATCTTCTCCACTTCCTCTCGAATTATTCGCCTTTCGACTGGTGACAATCGGTACGAGCGCTGGCTAATGGGCGGATGATCCCCAGTATTGATACGATGCTTTATCGTGGGCCGTTTCGTCTGACCTTTTTTTTGCTGGGGTGTGAATACACCAGAGAATTGGCGTAGTATAGCTAACACCCGGTGGTGTTGTTCCTTGGTCAGGCCGGACCCTATTGGCAGTTCCATAGTTGTTTCCTCCAGCGTGTTGTCGGTACTAGTAACAGAGCATGGATCTTCGTTAATGACGTTGAGCTCGCCCTCCTGGACTGGTTCAGCTGTCCCTATGCACATTCCCTTGGGGATAATTTGTGACTGCTCGTGACAGTTGGTGATCCAAATGTCTCCTCGACCACCGATAATGCTTATGATAGCCGCTGGTATGTAGATTTCTTTCGTGAGCCTAATAAACTTTCTACTATCGACAAGCACTTCAAGGTTGCGGTCGTCCGTGTTTTTGACTGGGACTCTTCTCATTGCGAACGGCGGGATTGTCACGTTGTCAACGGCGAATAACTTCCCAGAAGATTCTGTGTTACGTGTACCCGTCGCAACGACTTCTTCAATTTGCAGCTCAGACGTTCCACAGTCAATGACAGCTTGGGATGCCTTAAGGAAGTCCCATCCAAGGATGACATTATGACTACATTCTGTTAAAATGACAAATTCAACTGGCTGGGTCCTGTTGTTGATGGTTATTCTCGCGACACAAGCTCCAGCTGGCTGGACGTACTTTCCATTTGCGACCTTTAGCACAGTTGCCCCCGTATCACGGAACATTGTCTTCTTTAGTGTGCGACGATAATTGTCCGACAATACGGAGAAAGAAGCTCCTGAATCAACCAGCGCCCGGACAGGTTGGCCGTCGATTATAACGTTGATGAGATTTCCCGACATCTTAGTGACTGTCATCCATGGAGGATTTTCATCTGCGGCGGCCTCACCTCCGTAGATGGTCGCCTTGCTTAGTTTTCCTGCGTGCGGCGGCTAGGGGAGCGGCTGGTAGCTCTGTCCGGCGACGATGAACGGCAGCGGCGCGTCGGGGATCGACCTCGTCTAGGGTACGGCGACGGGCTTCTTCCCGTAGGTCGACCGAACTCGTCAGCGGGTGGCTGCCTGGGGTAGAACTGTTCGGATGGCGGACGTCTTGCGGCAAAATAATCGTCAAATACTCGTCTTCTCTCTCTGCAGTATCGTATGACATGTCCAGGGCGCCCACAGTGGAAACATACTGGCGCGTTGTCTTCTGTCCTCCAGACGTCCGTTCGTCTGCGGGACGTCATAGGTGCCGGAGGATTTGGTTGTGGCCGTGTCGGCCGGTTCCTAGGCTGCCGTTTGGCAGCTGCAGCATACGTCATATCAGGGCGAGGCCATTCTTCACGTCGAGTGCGATTGGCTCGGCAGACAGGAGCTATTGTCTGAAATACCTCTTTTTCCGCCGCGTCGGCTCCTTCATGACCCACTGGGCTTACATCCATGGCCATGATCTGATGCTCACTCGGTTCAAGAGTCCCAGCTGCCATGAACTGTTGTAATTCTTCTCTCACAATTTGTCGTATGAGAGACGCAAAGTCGTGCTGGTCTTCCACAACTGCCATAGGGACTACGTTGGGAAGTCTGTCATACTTCTTTCGCCCAACCCTCCTTTGTTGCATCTCCTCAATCCGCTGGCACCACTTGATGAACTCTTCCGTCGTAGCGACGTCTTTTATCAGAAGAGCTTGGTACATGTCTTCTGCAATACCTTTCATTAGGTGCGTGATTTTGTCGGCTTCAGTCATATTCGGGTTGACTACGTTGCATAGGGCCAAAACATCCTGTATGTAAGATTGCGTCGGCTCCCCATGTCGTTGGGCCCGGTTCTTCAGTTGTTCTTCCGCCGAGCGGATTTGTCGCTGGTGGTCCCCAAACGTTTTCTTAAGTTCCGTCTGGAACATTTCCCAGTTATTCAGTTTATCTTCGTTGTTCTCGAACCACTGCTGGGCGGTTCCGTCCAGATAGAAATAAACATTTGCCAAGCACATGGTATGATCCCACTTGTTGTACTTGGCGACTCGGTCGAACCCTTTTAGCCATTTGTTAGGGTCCTGTCCAGCGTCTCCAGAGAACACCGATGGGTGTCGAATGTGCAGCTGGCTTGCCGCCATGGGTTTCCTAATGACGCGGACTTTCGGAAGGACGTACTGAGTATATCCTTTGTAGTCCGGTTCCAGTCCGTGTAGGCGGCGACTTTTACGTTGCCTAATCGGAGCCACGATGATGCAGCTGTTGCACAGGGTACCCGGCGTCTCCACCAAACTATGTCGCGTTGCAACCGGGGCAGGTGTGAATTCGAAGGTTACTTGTCAATGAACACAGCACTTAAACTGAGAACAGGTTTATTGAGAACTCAAACATACACGCAGCACTGACTGCCTCTTGGGCAGAATGCTCTTCTATTTATACACAGATAGAACGTACTAGAGATTACAAGAGTAGTTAACAAATGAAATGTGTAGAAGTTACAAGTGACCTTAGGAAACATGTAGAATCTTCTGGAAATAATAAACAGAATTAAATAATTTTTGTCAGTGGGCGGGATTGAACCGGCGACCTTCGGTACCGCAATTCGTGACGCTACCCGCTGCGCCATGCTGGCAGACGGTACACTGGCGTTCATGCGGCATTGCTCCCTCTCCTGAGGAAAACAGCGTCCCGCTGTTAGATTTCTTTTGGGGCACGCTGAAGTGTCCTGGATCTTGATCTTGTCGTGGGTCCTCTGTATGGCAGTTCTGGAGGGCCCCTCCTGGTTGTACTATTATCTTCCTGTCCGACTTCCTCAGTATCCAAACCGTCCTCAGAGTCCTTGAACAAGAAGCTGGTTGTGCCTAGCTGCTCGTCAGGATTGTAGTAAGGCTTCATGCGGAGGACGTGAACAATGTCCCTTCGCTTTCGTCGTTTCGAAGACGGCTCATAATCCTCGACTTCGTATGTGACGTCTGACCGGCGGCGTATGACACGATACGGACCAAAGTACCGCTTCAGTAACTTTTCTGATAGCCCAACCTTCCGGACAGGGGTAAAAATCCATACGAGATCTCCTGGGTTGTACGCAACAGGTCGGTGCTTGCCGTCATACCGCTGACGGTCCTTCTCCTGGGTGGCCAGTGTTCGTATGCGAGCCAGCTGTCTTGCTTCTTCGACCCTGGTAATGAGCTGTTTTATATAGTCATCCTGAGTGTCGTCCGGCTGGAATGGGAACAGCGTATCCATTGTGGTCTCAGCTTCACGGCCATGGAGCAGAAAAAACGGAGTGAAGCCTGTCGTATCTTGCCTTGCTGTATTATAAGCAAAATGTGACCACTGGCAGTATTGTATCCCAATCCTTCTGCTCAACATCCACATACATCGACAGCATATCGGCTAATGTCTTGTTGAAGCGTTCTGTGAGACCGTTTGTCTGAGGGTGGTATGCAGTTGTCATCCTGTGGACAACGTCGCATCTTGACATGACCTCTGATACTAGTCTTGACTGGAATACCTTTCCACGATCGGATATCATCACACGTGGTGCTCCATGCTTCAAAATAATGTCTTCTACTAGAAATTTTGCAACCTCTGGAGCTTCTGCAGTCGGCACAGGTTTGGTGACAGCGTAGCGCGTGAGGTAGTCGGTGCAGACTATTATCCATCGGTTACCGGCTGTCGACTTCGGGAACCTCCCTAAAAGGTCGATCCCAATTCGGTGGAATGGAACTGCTGCAGGCGGAATTGGTACTAGATGACCTGGAGGTAATTGCGGCACATGTTTCCGTCGCTGGCACTCTTTACAGTGACTCACATAATGCTTGACAGATCGGTAGAGACCCTTCCAGTAATACCTGCGTCTGATTCGGTCCAGGGTCTTCACAAATCCCAGATGACCGGATATTGGAGCGTCGTGGAAATACTTGAGAATAGCTGGCTGGAGATGAGCTGGAACGACCAGAAGCCACTTGGGGCCTAGTGGATCGTAGTTGTTCTTATACAATGTCCCATCTATCAATTGAAACTCTCCTTTGGCCGGTTCTCCTTTCTCCAAGGCGTCTATGGTTCTTAATAACTCTGAATCTTCCCTCTGTTCAGCTGCAACGTCACCTAATTCAGCGAGGGCTGAAATTCCATTCATGCTGTTGTGTTCTATTAAAGGATTCCTTGAAAGGCTGTCGGCATCCTTGTGTTTGCGTCCGTTTTTGAATACCACCGTGACGTCGTACTCTTGAAGTCTAAGTGCCCATCTTGCTAGTCG